>ML813961.1:76300-99065 GCA_009831015.1 Picea engelmannii | reverse complement strand
GCCAGGTGAATCATTTTCACACTTCTGCTAAGGGCATTGACCACCCTATTTTCCTTTCCTTTAATGTGTTTGATTTTGAAATCAAACTCACTAAGGAGAGCCATCCACCTAGCTTGTCTAGCATTGAGATTTGGTTGATCAAATAGGTGCCTCAACCCATAGTGGTCTGTCATAAGTACAAATCTCCTACCCATGAGGTAATGCCTCCACATTTTTAAAGCATGCACTATGACAGCCAACTCTAGATCACGGGTCACGTAACTGATTTCATGCTCATTCAATTTTTTGGATTCGTAGAAAATTACACACCCTTCTTGCATAAGGAATCCTCCAAGTCCTTCCTTACAGACATATGTACACACGAGGAAGTCATTTTCAGTTTCTGCAATCTTTAGCACAGGTGCATGGGTTAGAATATATTTCAGTTCTTGAAATCTTTCTTCACATTCTGATGTCTAAGTGAATTTAAATCCCTTTTTCTGAAGGGCAGTGATTGGAAAACCAATATTGGAGAATCCTTTTATGAACCTTCTATAGTATCCTACTAAGCCCATAAAGGTTATCAGATACATCCTTTGGGGCAGGGCATTCCATGATAGATTTGATCTTGTCAGGGTCTACTGCCACTCCTTCTTCAGAAATAACATGGCCTAAGTAATGGACTTGCTTCTGGAAAAAGTCACACTTGCTAAACTTAGTGTAGAGTTGATTCTCTCTTAGTACTTGAAGCACTAATCTAAGATGTTCTTCATACTCCTCTTTATTCTTGGATTAAATTAGGATATCATCAATGAAAACCAATACAAATATGTCTAGGAATTTGCGGAGTACATTATTCATCAAGCACATAAAAGTGGCGGGGGAATTGGTTAATCCAAATGGCACCACCACAAATTCACAATGACCATATCTTGTCCTGAAAGTTGTTTTGTAGATGTCTTCATCCTTGATTCAGACTTGATGGTATCTGTTGGAGCCGGAGGTCACTCCTATATTGCTTGCAGGAGCAGAGCCCGACGCCCATCAGTTTTAATGTCACGATTGGTTTAAAGGGTGATCAAATGGAGAAAAACTCAAAACAGCATTGTGTCAACTCAGAAACCAGACCAGGCACGCATGAACGAGTGAGGTCTTGACAAACTCCAAACAGTGAGTCGTAGTAAAAGGGTGAGTAGGTGGAAGACTTATGCAAGAAGGGTGCAAAGGTCTATAATAAACATCAGGTTCATCACAGATTGAAGAAGAATGTATTCAAACGCAAAATCCTTTTACATTCAAACACAGAGAACCAGAGAATACATAAATGCCATGATAAATCCTTTATCATAACACAAATGCAGCAATCCATGCGAATCATTCGACTGTGAACACTCCGGCATGAGATGAAACAAAGATGTAAGGAGAAGAATTGTTTGTCATAAACCAAGAAGTCTCAAACATAGAGGCATAACCAGGAAACTAGAATGTCGCTGAAACTTTACAGTCGGGAGCTTAGCTCTACCATCCATAGATACAAAAATGGAAAAAATGCCTACATATACTCAAAACAACAACAGCAGCGGAACCAAGAAACTGCATTGAAGGCTTTGCGTCTGCATGGCTTCTGACACTCTGCGGCCGCAATCTTTGAATAATCATACAACTTATGGCAGACGCAATCGATCTTCTAACAGTTACATCGGTGAATCGACGTGCCTTTAATTCATGCAGGACGTCCCCATTATGGCGGAGACGATGTCTAACCACCACCAACCGCTTCAATAACTGCTTCTTGGGATTGAGAACGGCCCAGCCAACTCAGCATTTCGGGATAAGGAGGACTTCTCGCGCTGCCACCTGGAATAATGGAATAGCTTGAGGAACAGGCTTGGAGGCCAGCGCGGAGGATGGGGTGCATGACAGGAATGGTGGTACCGGGTTATAAGGGCGTGGGAGAAGTGACGAGATGAGAGGAGGATGACGGAGGACATCAGGTGGAGAAAAAAGGGGAAGAAGACGGAAGGATTCGCCTTCGGGTGAGCGGCCGATGTGGAAAAGAACAGGACACGTGGCCAACAACGAGTGGATGATGAGAGGAGAGAGAGCCATGTGGACCGAGGAGGGGAGGCGGATGGAGGACATATGGCAACACGGGAAAGGTGGAAAGGGGGATTACATGAGGGAAAACGGGCCCACTCCTGGCTAAATACAGGGCAGCTGAGAAGGGCGGGACTGCACGGGCGCCGTTGATCTGGGCACCTCGATCGTGGCCGTTGGGAAGCTGCATATGGGATTCCGGACACCCCCCCTCTGCCTAAAGGTATAAAGGTGGGGAGGGTCCGGAATGGTCTTCATCGTCGTTGATCCGGGCGCGCCGATCTGAGCCGTTGGAGAGGTGTGCCCCCGATTCCGGACCCCCCCGGCTTAAAGGTAGAAAGGCAAGGGGGGTCTGGAATCCAACGCACGCCGTTGATCCGGGCGCGCGAATCTGGACCGCTCGGACCTGCTCGTTGCTTACCATGGGTGCATTATCGCCCGATACTTAGGACAAATGGGTTTTTAACCCCTTCTTTTGCTGTCTAACCCCCTCTACAGGAAATATCGCTAACAGTATCCAGACCTGTTGAGTGCTCAACACACCCTAAAAGTTTTGTGACCACTTCCTTTTGGGTACCACCTTGTTTTCTACCTTTGATTGTTTTCGCCGTGGTTTGAGCCCGATAACCTTCTTATCTTATATGTTTCATGTCTGAGTTTCTCTTGAGCATATAAAGAACCATATTGAGAGACACCATGACTACTCAAGGAATCACCGACCTGGAATTTTCCCCTAGAGAAGTTCATCATCGGTGAAAGATTAAGGCGGCGAGAAATCGTTTGGGAAGTAAAAGCAGCCGAGTGCCGACCTTCATCGGCGTCGGCTGACAGTAGTGTTCTTTTTTACAAACAACCTCGGAAAGGACTTCGCCAAACGTCAATCTTTCCAGGTTTAGCAGAAAAGTGCGATTGTAAGCGCCACACATAGATAAAAGAAACACTGTCAACTGTCGAACTCCCGAAACAAGTTCTTTATCGGCGAGGGGGAACTAATTGTTTCCCTGATGTAATAATCACTCCAATGACTCTCAGTATCGATAGTTGTGGCCTCTATTCTTTTCTCAAATACTCTTGGTACAAGTGATATTCCAAGCATGACTTTTATCCACTAGCTGAATATCTCTCCATGATTAAATATTTTCAATAACCAAGTCAATAATTACACAGAAATAGGAATTGATATCAAAGTTTTACAAATAAAATCATTAACAAAATCATGACGTAATAACAATGATTCCAAAAAATCTAATATTTTACGCAAAATATTTGAAGAAGAATACACGTTTGATTCACAACATGATACTTTCAAACACCTTTTGTTTTTATATATACAATCAAAACCTCTGCCAAGCTTGGTTTACATACGAATAGACAACCCCAATGACTCGGCTAACCGGCCCAGTCGTCATAAGATTACAAAATTTTACAAAGAAGAAAGACAAAGAGGTGTTAAGCCACACTTCCAGGAACACAGAGAGAGAACCCGCTAACTATGTGTCTCCTATGCATTGGTTCTCTCTCAGATTGTCTTTCACACTTTGTGGTCTCTTATGCTCCGTTGTCGCTGCCATTTCCTGCACCTCGTGCAACTCCATGATCGTGTCTTGTGGTTCCCGAAGTTGTCTCTGCAACCAAATGGTGCTCCCCGCGCAACCTTGCGGCAGCAGTATCCTCTGGGTTTTTTCCGCCAACTGATGTCGCAGTTCCCTATTCTCTTGGTAGAGCTCGACTATTGAAAATTGAGCCTGCTCTATTTGCTGAGAGAAATTTTCAATGGAAGCACCTGGTGCTTCTGCCCTCCCCTTTCTTCTCCTGCCTCCTTTGTCATTTGTCCCGACCAACTCTGAACGATCGGTAAGAATTATAGACTCCTCAAGGGTTGGACGTCCACTCAGTTCGTCCTTGGGGCAGTCCCCCTCTTCTTCCCGAGTTTTCTTCTTAGGCCTTCCTCTTCTCCATGGTTTCGGTCCCGGAGAAGGTGCAGTCTCCAGCATATTTCTTCTGGACGTATCTACGACCACCCCGAGCTCGTCCTTGGACGCTGACACTACCTCTGGGAAGATAGTTGTACCTCTCGAAGCCCACATGAAGGAGTCCCAGGTGCGCTGGGGTTGAGACCTCACACTCCAGCTGCCTCGCAGACCTCATCCCGTGTGTGAAGGAGATCCCATAATTGCAAAAGAGTAAGAGACTCAAGGTGTCCACAGATGGTAAAGAATTACTCAACTGGACGTCGCCAAGATGAACTTACTGAACCATATTTCCAAGGAATATGAGCTTGGCATATAAGAAGGATTTCTCGCAAAGCTCCTGGAATTTATAGGGAAATCAAGGAGAGACACTAGGCTTGCCAACATAATACCTGCACCTTGCGACATGATGTTTGGAAAATTCAGCATGCCGCAAATAATCGACGGATGCGATCCAGAACATGAAAGTGTCACTGATCGGGGTTGCAGGAAAACATGCGGTGTGATCCTTTCGATCCTTTTGAACTTTCGAACATCCGTTATTAATGAATGACGCTTGGCACGCTCGGTGGTATGGTTTCTGGAGGTATTTAATGACTTTCTCTATATGATATCCGACCTCTCGGGAGCACACACACGCATAATTCATCCTCAACGCCCTTTTTTTTAATCCGAAAGTTCAAGTAATTACTGTGATAATTTATACATTCATGTCTATCATACTTGATTAGCCACACTATAGCATGTTGAGGTGTTGATTTAAACCAAAGAGGAGTGGCGGCTTTACAGGTCACTCAAAGGAAGCATTTGGGATCACGTAAGTATTAAAAATGACTAAGACTAGCAAGCTGCACAAGTACGTGTTGATATTTTGTTTATTTATGTCAGATCATAGGTTTCTTAATCGCCAAACTACTTCTATTTTAATTGCAGGAAGAACCTTCCCGATCACCGACTAGAGTCTGTTCTGTGACCCCGCCGAAGAACTGAAATAAACACTGAAACTGAATCACCGAAGCGACGAAGTATGTCGAACTCCCCGATTTCGGCATCTCGATATTAATCGACCTAAGCGAAATGATCAAGCCATGCGTCGAACAAGATGCGTTATGGGCCGAATAATGTGCAAAGGTCACCGATGCAAAGCCCGAGCAAGTACAACAGTTCACAGGACATCCAATCAAATCCAGAACCATGCTTCAGAAATTAAACTTCAGCCTCGCAAAGTATCGGGCACACACAGAAGACATCAGGGGGATATATGTGTCTCCAATGGAACAACATAGATTTCCATGGGCCAACACTTGTGAAGAAATCTTTATTAGATGGTCTGATTATGAAGGAGTCCACCCTTTTCAAGAAACAACTCGGGTGGACTATTGAAAGACTGTTAGATGATAATGCCACGTGGCGATTTTTTATTAGCTCAAATTGTATTTTACTGTTAATTACTGTTAAGAATTTATATTATAAATAGGGACATCGAACGATGGTCAAAAGGTTGATGGTTGTTGTAAGAACTCTTTTCTTTTGGCTGTTGATAATTATTTTGAGACTGCTATGAATTAAGAAGTCCTTCTAGACCAAAGACGAACTATTTTTCATCAAATGTATGTGATTGGAGTTGGAGAAGAATTACTTCCTTTCCTGTTCCATGAATTTTGCAGTAAATGAGTAAGAGCAATTAATTCTGTTGTCAATTTATCTAGTGCAATGTTTTGATGTTCTTTGCTTTAAATGATGAAAGTAAATCGTTGTGCTTCTATGTGATAAATGTCTTGGTAGATGAATTATTTTGCTTACCGTGATCTTGATCACATATGTGTTTCTTTTCTTTATGCTAAGTAGTTTACCTCAGCTATGTGATGAATGTCTTGGTAGATGAATTATTTTTCTTACGATGATCTTGATCACATATACGTTTTCTTTCTGTTAAGTAGTTTTCTCAGACAACAATTGGATGCTCTTTCAATTAAAGTATTAGTACTAGGCCCTTTGGCACAGGATCGATGTCAGCATGTTCGAGCAGCGGGTTATCCCAAGCTCGACCCATTCCCAATAGTTAAAATTTTTGTCCTATCTTTGTCAAGTTGGTTTATACCGGCTTGCATATCTCATACCATCCCCAACCAAGAGAAAATACAAAGAAAAACTATCCTAACTGAAGGAAGAGACTTCACCAGAAAACACAAAATCTCATCGATAATTTGGCCAGATCGTAAGATCTGGAGAACCATCCCACTCCAAACATTACAGAGTCTAATTGGGCCTCGGTGGCAGGTTTGGTTCATGTTGTTGAGTCAGGGGATTTAGGCCCCATCAACAAGACCTTAAGCCAATCTTTGAGAAAATGGAAGCACCTCTTAATTGGTCAAACAAGTCATCGATTCTTGGTAAGGGATACTTGTTATTTATGGTGGTCTTGTTGAGTTGTCTATAGTCTATGCATAGTCGGAGTGTGCCATATTTATTTTTCATAAACAAGACAGGTGCTCCCCATGGAGACACACTGGTTTGGATGTAGCCTTTGTCCATCATCTCCTTCAGCTGTAAATTGAGCTCGACTAGTTCTAGTGTACTCATCCTATAGGGAGTTCTAGACACTGGTACTTCTCCTGGTGCAAGTTCTATGGACAAGTCAATGTCTCTTCTCGGAGGTAGACCCGATACCTCTTCTGGAAACACATATTTATACTCTCTTAATATGGGGTGGTCCTCTAGGTTTGGTTTGTCATCCTCAACAGATTCCAACACCTGTATTACATATAGAGGACATCCCTTTCTGCAATACTTTTTCATTTGAAGTGTTGATATTTGTTTCACTGAGACAGGATTCTGAATCCCTTAGAGGGTTATTTTTCTCCCTTCTTCATTTTCACACTCCAAATTTTTATGGTAACAGTCCAACTTGGTTTTATGAGTGGCTAACCAGTCCATGCCAACCAATAGGTCATAAGATCCTAGGGGAAGTATGTTAAGGGTCACTTGGGTGGGAAATCCATCCATAATAAATTGGAAAGCTAGTATGACCTCTGCTACTTTTCTTTTGGTTCTAGTGGCTAGTTGTACCAGCCATGGCTTAACATGTGTTGGCACAGGGGCAGACTCAGGGTTCAATGCTTCAACAATGCACCAACAAAACCCTAACTACTAGCCCTTTCGGCGACACCTATGAAGCAGATGAAGTCTCACCTGAGGTAGAGGCAGGGGGGTTGTAGGAATCAGGTGTCTACAACCTAGCTGGGACACAGATCTGTGATTAAAACACTTAACATAACACTTATCTAATCAATAGACATTAGTTCATAAATCCATTCACATCACAGATTAAACCCTAAATACAGAACAACGCAGTAATGATCAGATCAAACACTTCCAATCACTTAGCACATCTCACTAACTCAGATCTAGCATTCATTTACCATCAATAGAGCACTAAGCATCCATACATCTATCTAACATATATAAAGATTAGTGCACTAAGAAGATAAACACATAAACAACATGAACAATCATTGCACAAAGCACATCAACACAGGATATACGTGGTTCACCCCAGTGTGGGGATACGTCCACCAACTCTTCTTCTTCTTTATTAGTCTCCTTCAATCTTCTTATAGACACCAAGCCACAGAGACAACTTCGCACTGGACAGGTGATATGTGCACAACGCACTAGATCCACCTTCCTCTAAATCAGGTCAAGGTATAGAGCCTTACACAGTTTGTCTGCACAAAGCCTCTTACAATCACTTGCACTTAGCCTTGCAAGTCTCAACACACAGTATGCACAAAAAGCAACAACTGTTCTCCACGCTTAACACTCTTTACATATTCTTGCACAAAGCCAACCTAGATAGTGCACATAGCCCACGAGATCTACTTCTTACATTTCCTAGTTACTTATTTATACGTTACAAAAAGGCCTAAACATGGGTAAAACCATGGGCCGACGTCCCATACCTGTTACATAAACCCTAAAAGACCGAAAATTCTGCAAAACAAGCGGGATCCCACGATCTCTGCTTCGCCTGGGCACTCCATCTTTAACCAGCCTGTCGAAGTCCCAAAAATGGTCGAACACGACCAATGTTCTCTTAAAACTTGGTCGAGGGCCAACAAGCCCCCAACACTCACCCGTGACTTGTCCCGAGTCACTCCAATATGGGAAACATTGCTTCGAAGGCCTCGAGCTTAGCTCGAGCTGCCTCGACTTGCTGCTTTCTAGAGCCTCCTGCTCAATGAACTCCTGAATTACTTTCTCGGTGACAGGCCCTTCCAGGTGATGTTCCATTGTCACAACCAGTTGGTCTAGTTGCGAGCCTTGTCCTTCAACTTCTTCAAAAAGCATGCAGGCTTCGTCCTGCACCGACTGGAGTCTCTGTGTCACTTCCATAACCTTGCTCTAGATAGCAGTAACCTTTTGCTAGACTGTGTGCTTCTCCTGTGACCTCTTCATCTTCTCAATTGTAGTAAGCAACTTCATCTGTGCTTGCACGGTGGATTCCTGCTGCTTTGCCTCTTAGAGCTGTGCTTCCAATTTCCTCATCTCCAGATCTTCTACAAGGCGCTCATAGGTCTGTGCACTTTGATTACTTAGTTGCTTACACTCTGAGGCGAGTGCCCTGATTCTTTCTACTGTTTTCCTATCAACTTCTTCCCTCTTATCGCACACTTATTGCAGAGTGCTAGGTGCTGCTTGGAGTTCTAGCTCCATTATCCGTGCTTGAAGCTATTGAATGGCTTCGGCGAGCTTCCCCACTTGCATCTCAGTTGACTCCGGTTCCTCCTATGCCAATCCCGACACAAAGCAAAGTGATCTAGTTACTGCCTCTTTGACTGCAATCTGATCTACAAGAAGTTGGTCTTTTTCTTCCTTTATCTTCGCATTGTTCTGTTCGAACTCCGCCTGAATTTCACTTTTCTCCTTCTGCGCAACTCGAAGTTTCTCTAGGACCTCCTCCTTTTCTTGCTTTAAGGCCTCTGTGGCCTACTCCTTTTCTTCTTGGGCTCAACAAAGTCGAGCCTCTATCGCATCTGCTAACCTTCGCACTTGGGTGGGCTCATCCCCAATTCTACACTTTCTGTTGAAGATGGAACAATTGGCACTGCACGACTCAAATGGATAGCTCATTGGATGTCCTTGAGCTCCTTCTCTATTCTATCATACATCGACTCCTGCTTTGCTCCCTATTTTTGCAAGATGTTTTCTGAAGCGTCTTCTACGACTGCGATGATGAGATCAATATCATCCACTGTAAGTAGATTCTTTGACTGTGGCTTGTTGGCGTGAGCCTTCTTTCTTGTCAAAGGTTTCTCTGAGGAAACCTTTCTCTTCTGTGATGCTTCTGCTGTGGTGAGGGGATCCTTCTACGATGTGGCTTCTCTTTTGTCTTTCTTTTATCCTTCTTCCCCTTCTTCCTCTTGGTTCACTTCGTCTCCTCCTCCTCCTGCAGGTGAATCGGGCCTACTTTCATCTGATGCAATGTCCTCCTCATTAGTTTCTATGTCTTGGACTTCATCCTTTTTCTTCTTTTTCTTTGCCCTAGTCTGCCCATCATGTTCAGCCTGGGTGATCAATGGACTTCTGATGATTTCGGGGTTGGAGAGCTCTGCATCTTCGACCGGCACAAGGAATTATGTTGGCCATTCCTTAGTGATTTATGCCATGTCTTCATTGGTCAATTTATAGTACGACTGTAGCTCCTCCTTACTTTCATCCTTGCATGCAGTGATGTAGATGAAGTGTTAGTTTGTGCGAAACTTCGTTAGCGACCTGTACTGATGGAGTGTATTCGGTGTCATTCGGGGGAATGATTCAATGGCACGCTTTAGTTGTAGATAGTAAGTATGGAAGACAACATTCGACTGCCACTGCTTCACCATATCACTCGTGTACCACAAGGTGGAGAACCTCATGACCAATGGTTCTAATGGCTCGACTTCCAGGAAGGCTGCTCCTTCCAACATTTTCCAGGTGACAAATGCGATTAAAATCAGTAACCAACTGAAGTGAAACTTGTATCCTTGGTCCTGCACTTTGCAACAATCCTTCTCCAACTTGTTGACGAGGTAACTCACCCAGTTCATTTGCATTCTTTCAACACACTTCCCTACGAGGTCGACTACGAACCCTATGGCTTGTGTTGGATGGTTCTTTTGGATGAGCATGCCTATTATAAGCTGACAAGAAAGGTGCACTATGCCATTCTGGATGGAGGCTACCTTGTAGCCTCGCTTCCCCTTCTCTACATTGCCATAGTCATCCTTGATGCACTATACCAGGGAGTGATCTGATGTCTTCCCTGGGTAGAACTACTGAGGGTCCGGTCCTTGCATGCTTAGTCCTGTGATCAAGTGGATCAGCACCAGATCCATAGTCACGTGCCTGTAAGGCCACAAATACCCTTTGTGGTAGCACGACAGGAGGAGTTTAACGCAAGTGTTAACCTCCTGATGTCAACCGAAGTGGGGGATCTTCATTACGTTCAAGATAGTGGAGTGCACGAGCTCATTAATCCATGGATTTGGAAATATCTTGGGCTTCTTCCCAGTCATCTTCATGAGGTACCTATGCGACGCGAGGATCGCATAGTTATTTCGATCTCCGAGGTTGAAGTCTCTGATCTTGAGCGCTGGGATCAGTCCCAACTAGGTTCCAACTACGCATATCCCCTTCAAGAGGTACACAGTTATAAACGTGTACTCAAAGTCACGCAGAACACTGTCACAGCTAACTGCACCAGCCAACAACGGTATTTAGTCAGGCAAGACCGTCAAGATCTGCTTCGCGTTAGCTAGATCATCGCAGTGCTTTCTTATTTTCTTAGTCACAGTTCGGCTAGACCAACGTCTAGTCGAGGGGGATGCTTGCAATCCACCCATCAATGATGCCTGTATTCCTACATACATGACTTTCTCAGCCATGAGGTTTATCAAAATCTCCTCTACAGACTTCTCTAGCGCGCTATGCTCGCCCGACATTCACACTTGTAATCATGGAGATCGGGTAGGCAAACAGACAGATACAATAATCAAATGAATGAAAAGGTATAGACAACACAACGCGGTATGTGATCAATTCTATGTTAGCTCGGATATCTCAGTTTGCAAAATGTGGTCCCGGTGCAACATCCAATGGATTAAATAAGCAACGTTGTAACATATTCCTCTAACGGGTCGGACTACTTCAATCAATACGAATCAGGCCGTTGTGGCATGGTCCCAACGGTCTGATGGTGATATTTCCATCAATAACTGCATTTATAGCCGTTCTAGAGCGTCATTCTAATGGTCAGGATGCCTCCAATGGTCATATAGCTTCGTCATGGCGAAGTCCCATTCTACGCGATTCTACTATTCCGACGAGGTTCAAGTTCTGTAAGCCTGCCTTTTGCAAAGTCTTCTTTGGAATTTCATGAAGTTTTTCTAATTTTGCTTTCTTCTTACTGAGCTTTCTTGCCTTCTTTCCTGGTGATTTGAGTCTCTGGACTCCTCTTTCCATTTTTATTCTTATCTTCTCTTAGCGTAGTAACTTCACACTGCTGAGGGTTTTTCAAAGAGTTCAAAGGTAATACCCCTTCTCTTACTATTTCCGAGGTGAATACACTTATTTCCTACATGGACAAGTTCTTTAAGTCTTCTTGTGTTCTTTCAACAACGAAAGCTAATTCTCTGGTCCTCTGTTGCTTCAAATTATCCTCTTGTTCTTCTATTAGTCGCTCTATTTTTCTAGCTATGAAGTCCCTTAATTCTTGCTTCTTATGTTCTGTAGCTTCCTCCTCTGTTTTCCTTCGGATATGATCTTTCTCAATCCAAGTCTTTCCTAACAAAAGTGGAAAAGGGGCGTTGTTCTCAAAAAACTTAATGACTTCAAATTCTTCTTCGGTCGATGTTTCATGAGAAATCATAGGTACATTAGTAACTCTTCCACATAGGGTTATCATCTTTCCTTTAAACAGACCTATCCTTCCCAATGAAGAAACCATAGAAGACTTTCCCAAAATTTCCCAATTACTTTCTGGCATGATATTCACTTGAGTTTCCTCATCCAAGACACAGTCTATGTCAAAGTATCATATTCTTGTTTCTATGTGTTGTTTCTCTTTTAAGATCTCTGGTAAATTGATGTCTTTGTGATCATTCAATGTTTCTTTCATCTGTAATAACATAGTCTCTGATTCTTTTTGGTTTTCTAACATATCCTTAGTCTCTTGGCCTTCTTCATAGTTTTTTTGTCTCATGTTCATCTTTTCAACTTTGACAATCATTCTAGGGCAATCCTCAACTTCGTGACCAATAGCTTTACAACAAAGACAACTAGGATTTATACCAGAGCATTCCTTAGCAAGATGTCCCGATCTTCTGCAATTATAACACAGTGTCAATCCTCTATTTCTTTTAAATGATCCCCAACCTTTCTTATACTGCGCATTGGGATCACAGTGATGGACTTGCAATCTGCAAAAAATATTTCTAGGTCCCTCCATCCACTTGTTAGTCCAAAAATTCTTTCTATGCATAGGAATAACATATATTTCGCTATCTCTATCAAATCTATTCATATCAACTCTTTCTTCTAATTGTGCCCTAGTTTTCAGACTAGGACAAAATCTATCAAACATACCTAGATTCATACTTTTGAAGAAAAAATTTCCACTTATCTTACCTTTATCAGAGCACAAAGCTTTAAGATCTTACCTCTTTTCTTCAGATCTGGTTCCTTTCTTAGCACCAAGTTTCGCAATTCAAGTAGAATACTGCGCACTACAGCAACATATCTATGCACAAAGATTTCTCTTTTCTTCGGTTCCCAACAATCACAGTTTCAGGTCACGAAAATAGAACCATTTGTTGGCACAGGAGCAGACCCAGGGTTAAACGCATCAACAACGCACCAAAAAAACCCTAACTATCAGCCCTTTCGGTGACACCTACGAAGCAGATGAAGTCTCGCCCAAGGTAGAGGCAAGGGGGGTTGTAGAAATCAAGTGTCTACAACCTAGCTGGGACACAGATCTGTGATTACAACACTTAACATAGCACTTAGCTAATCAATAGCCATTAGTTCATAAATCCATTCACATCGCAGATTAAACCTTAAATACAAAACAACACAGTAATGATCAGATCAAACACTTCCAATCACTTAGCACATCTCATTAAATCGGATCTAGCATTCATTTACCATCAATAGAGCACTAAGCATCCACACATTTATCTAACATATATAAAGATTAGTGCACTAAGAAGATAAACACATAAACAACATGGACAATCATTAAACAAATCACATCAACACAGGATATACATGGTTCACCCCAGTGTGGGGCTACGTCCACCAACTCTTCTTCTTATTTATTAATCTCCTTCAATCTTCTTACAGGCACCAAGCCACATAGCCAACTTCTCACTGGACAGTTGATCTATGCACATCGCACTAGATCCACCTTCCTCTAAATAAGGTTAAGGCACAGAGCCTTACACAATCTGTCTACACAAAGCCTCTTACAATCACTTTCACTTAGCCTTGCAAGTCTCAACACACAGTATGCACAAAATCCAACAACTTTTCTCTGCACTTAACACTCTTTACATATTCTTGCATGAAGCCAACATAGATAGCGCACATATCCCACTAGATCTACTTCTTACATTTCCTAGTTACTTATTTATACATTACAAAAATGCCTAAACATGGGTAAACCCATGGGCCGACATCCCATACCCGTTACATAAACCCTAAAAGCCCAAAAGTTTCGCAAAACAAGCGGGATCCCGCGATCTCCACTTCGTCTGGGCGCTCCGTCTTCGACCATCCTATCGAAGTTACAAAAATGGCCAAACACAACCAATGCTCTCTTAAAACTTGGTCGAGGGCCAACAACATGTCTAACTGGTTGCAATTTTCACTTATCAACAATATGAGGGGACACATAACTCAAATTAGAACCAGGGTCAACGATCATACCTTCCATCTCCACCACTGAAGCTTGGTGGTCGACTTGTTTATTATCCAAGGCTGTATAAATCCGTGGCATGCTCCTGGCCACATCATTGATTGTGGTAGCTTCTTGCATGTTGTAGGCTCTCCTACTATTCTGTTGTCTGTGTGGACAATCCCTCAGCAGACGTTCTTCTCCACAACCCCAACATTTCAAGGGTTCTCTCTTTGGGTTATCAGTTTTTCCTAGGGTTTCTCCAAAAGGTTTATTTCCACTATGGGAGGGGACATTATGCTGGTACACACTTCTAGTAGGAAGTCTCATCCTAGGACCCTTCCCGTAGTTCTTAATTCTAGAGGATTTGAACCCCTTCTTCTTGAATCCCGAACTATTCTTCTTCTCTCAGTCCTCGCAAGGTTCTGTTTGATTCCCGAACTGTTCATAACAATACCTTGCCTTCTGGATAGTGCCTTCTAAGGTCTTTGGCTTGTCAAACTCAATCCTGTCTAGGTAGGTCTGAGGTAACCCACTAATAAATCACTGCACTTTTACCTTTTCATCCTTTATGTAGGGTACATACCTCAACAGCTCAAGGAATTTATTGACATATTCCTCTATGGTGAGCTATCCCAGTCTGCGTTCATAGAACTCCTTAGTCTTCCCATCAACGTATTTCTTTAACAAATACTTCTTCTTGAAGTATTTCTCAAACTATTTCCATGACAATTCCTTCTCATGGATTCCTTTCACATTCCTAAGGACTTCCCACCAAATGGAAACCTTTCCATTCAGGTTGAAGATGGCTATTCAAACCTTCAAGTTTTCAAAGTAGTCATGGACTCTGAAGTACTTCTTTAAACCAAGTGGCCAAGCTTCTCCCCCTTCCCCTTTCTTAATTTCTCCATCGAAAGAGGGTGGTTTGACTTTCTTGAACTCTTCAGGATCATCACTTTTGGAATGTTTTTACTTCCTTCCTTTCCTTTGAGAATGTGAGCTAGCTTTGTTACTAGAAGATGCCTCAGAGTTTACATTTTCCTCTCTAGAGGATTCCCCCAATGAGTGTCCCCTGCCTCTAGGTTGGGCCTTCCTTGAGGTACTCCTTCTAGTGTGGCCACTTATGGGACCATGTTTTCATATCTCAGGTGGACTTTGACTTCTCTTCATATGTCGTCGGCCCACATGACTGGTTACGGGTCCATGCTGCAGCTGCCTCTGTATATCGGATAGGCTCTGCAACAATACTGCACTAATTTACGTTTGTTTTTCTTACTCCTTTATCAATCTCTCGTTGTTGGCCTTGAAACTCTGTAATTCAACCATGAGGCTCCTTATAGTTTCGGCCAGATCCGGAGGGGTTTCCACCGCCCTCCTTTCGTCAGATTCTTCGTCTCAATTGTGGGAGCCATCCCCCACTTCATGGCGTGTCACCATCCTTTATACTTCTAATTTTCCCGCAATTTACCAACGGCTTGAGTGTTGACAGAAAAATTATTGTTAGCCAACAGTCTGTTAATTCATGAACAACACACAATTCATATTTCTTAAATACACACAACAGTAAAAAATTTCATTCCTTTCTTCAATGAAAGTTTAACCAGACTTTCTAGGAAAGAGGTAAGATAGGGTGTCACCCTTAAAAGTCCTTTAAATATGGTTTTTACGCAACTCGTCCATGAGCCCAAGAATACCAAGTGTTGTAACCATGCTCTGATACCAATTTGTAACACACTCGACCCCTGAGTATCTTTCCTAGGGAGGGGGCATCAAAATTTCTCTCTCCTTAACATCTCAAATCCTTTGACCGAGGTCTTTATCCTCTTCCACTTACCTAGAATGTTCTAAACGACTGCTACCAGGCTCAAATCCGAGCTTTGGATTGCAAGTTATGGCTTCCCAATGTTCTTCAGGCATTCATTGGTTGAGGACCATGTGGCGTACAGATGAATCCACCTCACACGTATGATCTCCAAGTTCCTTCACCCATGGTGGAAGTCCATCCACCTCCCACTTCCACGATGGGACTCACTCTTCGTCTAACATTCAGGCATATAACACGCAGGCCAACAGGAAATTCGGCACTTTGACACTGAACGCCTCCTTACTGTCTACACACGAGACCTTCCAGAGTTTCAAACTCCCAAAGTCCCATAAGCTTGCCACGCGGTTCCTACCTTTGGGCTTTTGAGTCTTTCTATAACACTACACCCCCAATCCTCTGGAGTCTTGAAGTCTTGGACCCCCAGAGTTTCGGTCATTTCACCAACCGCTTTGGCTAGTCAGGCACGTACCAAGAACTGACACGTATGAGGGGTCAGGGTGACACGTGTCATGTTCCAATGGGTCTATAGGGTATGTGATACGCACAAATCCAGGTGACACGTGGCATGTCAAACTGGGGTCCATGTCACCCTGGATGATGTCACTACGCCACATCACTCTGGACTAACAACCTTCTAACATCCCTCAGATCTCACGGTCGATATCCGACCACGTAAGTCCATAGATCTACATCTCTCCTTCACTTCGTTACTTAGACGTTCAGGGAGTTTGATGCTATGGAATCTCCATTCTCTCGAAGCGGTACTCCGTCGAAGTCGCCTCGGTGTAGATCTAATAGCTGAGGGAACCCCCAAACATTTTCGATTGGTGGCTTGCACTACTTTGCGATGGGGAGTTGGATCCCGATTTAGTCGGTAAGATAGGTTCGTCTAACCACTAGGGAAACTGCCCAACGTTGTTCAACCTTGCAGGCAACTGTAACTCTCGGCCACCTTCGGCTAGTTCATGACTATGAGGGCCGATAATACTTTGAGGTCCTGGACCTCTAGAGCTCCGAAGCTAGAAGGACTTAGCTCCCTTAGGCTTCGCGTAAGGTTCCTAGGTATTGGTCACATGGGTCCTCTCGAACGGATCTCGTCCGCTCGTCTTCCAAACGAAGGGATCCTCCCTTTCGAGATTTAAATCCTGCTATCCTTCCTGAGCTTCATCATGAAATTGGTAAGGAATTGGGCATGATATTCTGGGTCACACATCAAGGAGTCTGAAGAAGATATCCTCTTCAGACGGACAGGGCCAGACTAACTCAATACTTTCTATCTTGACCTTCCTACCGGTTTACGTCCCACGAAACCTCGAGGAATAAGATGGGGCATATAGATGATCAATCAGAAGCATGAGTCCACAGGAAGATAAATTCATATACATAACTTGATCATTCTATACATAAACCATTTATAGACATATAAACACATGCATTCATTCATTATTCCATTTCAATACACAAAGTATGAAAACACTTATCAGAAACAGGGGATGTGATGCGACTGCTGAAAGGGGTGCTCGTTTCCACCCAACCATAGGCTCAGTCACTCCTAATGGATTTACTACTGACCACCCCCGAGCTAGATCGCGATGCTCTGAGAGAGAATTCTGTCTTCTGGCTCAGCAACAGTCAGGGACGGAGGTTACTCTCCTCCTCCCACAGGATCTTGGCAACGGGTTTCTCTATACCAAGCAAGGAGGCCTGCCTGAGTACTTCCTCAATCACTCAACACCCTCATTTATCAGCTTGTATCATAACCCTGTTAGCCACATCCTATGACCAGAACATGTTCATCTCTTAGTTCTTCCTCAAACCCGAGAGCTTAGTTTCTCTTCTCTGCTTCTCTTCGCATGTCTTCCTCTTCCCACCATGCTTTCCTTTCTTTCCTTCCTCAACAATATTGTGTGTGGCACGAATTCTCAGTCCGTGGTCAGGTCTGAAATCCTTAAAGATGGATGCTCTGCCCCATCCCCTCATTAACTCTTGATAAGGTCTTCCCACCTACCAACCTGACTGGTAATTCATTTCTGTGTCATAGGAATGTTCTGGTCCTAAGCAATTAAATCCAGCAAAGCACTAGTTTGGTGGTGATATCTCAACCATTCTTGGTCCCCCTCACTATCTCTTTCATAGCATCCATGGTATCTCTTGGCAAACCCTCGCTTTCAACAATCATGCAACACTTATCCATTTCTATTAATAACAAAAATCACATTCCATGACCTTTTATACAAAGGTTCATCAAATCAAACATTCATACATATCGAGTTTGCCATAGTCTCTTGGCCAATATATTTATATTTACAAACTGGGGGAAACAKRGGTGTTACAGGTATATATTATGCAGTGGGAAATGAAGGACACTCAACAAATTATGAAAGATTAGATGGTAGATAAACTTGCAATGGTGCAAGGGTGATGTACTTGAACACTTTTTGTTTTTTGAACTAGATTTGTAAAATTTGAGGATAATTATTGCAGAGTACATATGCTATTCAGATTTACTGGAGTTAAATGTATTTTGAACATAACTATATGCCCTATAGTACAAAAGGATCTGAAAGTTCTGATCCTGTTGGTAGTTTTTTGTAATAGATATTGTAACAAAACTTTTATATTTTCTAATATAAGCTTTTTCTTATTGAAAAAAATATAACTGTTGCCTGTTATGTATTAAAGAGACTTCTAACAAGTTTTTCTCACAAAGAGTGGGTCACCAGAGAGGGCATCCATCTCCCTTAGCATAGTTGTTTTTATTGTAAATTGTCCTCACCAGTCTAGCGGAGCAGGGCAACTTCCAATAAATAACTATCATGATTTTTCCGTCAGACAGTTAATTAAATAAAAAATGAAACAATACTTGTCAGTCAGAAATAAAGCAATAAGTTTCTTGTTGTCGCTGTAAACAAAAATCGCTCGGTCTGATAAAAAGGGTGTCTTCTTGCTGAAAATACAAGAGATGGCCATTTTACTTCTCAATTCCAATATTGTTTTCTTTCATTCTCTGTGTATTTTGTACTATGCAGCATTTTATTCTCGTGCCAGTCTGCATTATAAATTTTGCATATAGAATTGCAGATCAATTGGTATCAGACCCTGGATCCGCCAACTTCTGCTTAGGCACAAAATTTAGAAGAGAGGCCATCCAACAATATATTTTTTTTCTCAGAGCCAAACGTCCTTCTCAAGATTTCCAGTGCGTCCTCCTTAAGGCTTCCAACACATTCATCTTTCACCATTCTCCAACATCCAATGAAAGATCGACGTTCGTGGTGAATGAAAACTATGCCGCTGTGAAGAGAGCCATCTACAAAGGATTCCACATCCACTACCACAATTCCAATTCAATATTTAATGATGGATATCCAAGAGCTACTCCATCTACAATAGCATAGAGCTCCAACACCCATGTAACTCGATACATGCTTCCAATTACTGAAGTTTGTAGGCCAAATGAATGGCGAGAATGTCGACTCTTGGCTTCATAGTTTTTCCACATACTTTCGCACATGTCCTAAGATGACGAAAGACATGAATCTTTAGATCACCGGTCTGCAACTCGAAGGAATTGCGTAGACATGGTGGGACACTCGGCTAGAGACTTATTCCTAGGTCATCGATAGAGGTGACTCGGTCGAGACACAAACACCACATATTACAACGTGGGATGGATTATGCCTTGATCTCAGAGAGTGCTTTTACCCACCAGGCTATTGCCAGAACCTCCTCGCCAGATGGTTGTAGGTTCGACAACTGGCCAATTAGTCAATATGGGGATACATCAACATCTTCTGCTAACTGTGCATCCAACTCTAGAAGAGGTATTAAATGTCAAGTTCAATTCTAGCTTATTGTTAAGCATCCGTCATGAAGTTGATTTGTTTGAGAGTTCTTCCTTGGACAAGGCCTTTCTTTGAGCCTTGGCCGCTGAGCGTAACGTGACTGCTTGAATTCACTCACCCCAACCCGAATATGACCCTTTTACTGCTGGCCCTTCTTAGGTTACCCTACCACCACCTCCACACATCGAACGACACCTTGGTGTACCTTCCACAAGACCAAATCGCATGCTTCTGCTGACTGTCAGGAACTTCCGAACCTTCGCCCAAACAAAACTCTTTTTGCAGAGGTCACTCAGTTCAATTCCCCTGGCCCGCCTGAAGTCGTTTCTCTCGAAAATCCTACAAAAGTTGACCCATCTTTAATTATGATGACCACCAATGAACACGACACCTCTCTTGTGCCCCTGTTTACCCACAATTGTCAAATTAAACACGAATTGGCTACTCTCATCCTAGACAATGAAAGCTAAAAGAACGTCATCGCCCAGGACTTGGTCCAATGCCTACAAATCCCAATTACTCTACACCATGAACCTTATGATCTTGGATGGGTACAAAAGGAAAGCCCGCGTCTCACGATCTCTCGGTGATGTACGATGACCTTCGCTATTGGCTCTTTCCGAGATACTGTGGTGTGTGATGTTTCTCCTTTAGATTGTGCTCACCTGTTAATTGGAATCCCCTACCAATAGGCCCAGAACGTTGTTTATCATGCTAAATTCCATAAATATCACCTGCAACATGATGGATGCACCTATGTTCTCACCTCCCCTACCCCTCACTCCACACAACCTCTGACCAGACAAGTAATTGTTAAGAAAGTAAACATGAACAAATATGTTTCCTTGTGTTTGGTTCGCCCCATTAAACCAAAACATCTGACCAACCCAACACCTCAGGACATGGTTCCCCCACTCCCAGAAGTTGTCAATGAATTTCCCCAACCCACGGGACTGCCCCCGTCTTGCTCTATTGAGCACACCATTGATCTCATTTCGGAAGCATCTTTGACCAATGCCCCTTCATACCGCCTCGCTCCCCAAGAGACTGATGTGATAACATGCCCACCTGACGAACTTCTGAATTCAGGCCCTACTCCACCTTCATCTTTTCCTTGTGCATCTCCAAAATTTCTTATGCCAAAACAGGTTTTTGTTCCAGTAGTCTCTGCCAACAGGTTATGTACTCCATCACAAGTGCCAACATATTATAACACTTTCCCTGGAAATTCCTCTTTTTCCAAACAAATTATTGAGAAAGCTCCAGCCAAACAAAATTCTTACAAATGTAGTATAGCGGGACAAAATCATCTGCAGAGGCATCCCTTCTTAGTTGGAGTAGTTAATTAGACATGGTGTATTGGACATACCCATTGTTTTTCTAGGAAGCTTGTATTTAAGGGAAACGTTGAGGCAGATAATGATGATCAACACCGAGTGGGGTCTGCGTATCACCAACAAGAACAACACTCAACATAGCGTTATACCCATACTTTTGCTCAACGTCATCTTCAGGTAGTCAATGCATTACCAACTACACTAGAGCGTGCACAACAAAGGCCTCATAAAATTCACACACCATTGTTCTTTCGCTCAGAAGCTCATGTGTGGCTCTTGCAGGACAAGCACTGATTCCGAGGGAAACATCATCAGTTGCACCAATCATATATGATCTCGACATAGTTCGAGAAAGAATTGGAGAGAATGCACTGCAAATTTCCTCATTTACTAGCGGAAGTAGGGATGCTTCTGGATCTAAACAGGGAGGAATTGGGCCACCAGAGAGGGCGCCCATCTTCCTTCGCATAGTTGTTTCTATTGTAAACTGCCCTCGCTAGTCCAACTGAGCATGACAACTTCTAATAAATAATTAGCATGATTTTTCCAACAGGTAGTTAACTAAATAAAAAACAAAACAACACTTGTCAGTGATAAATAAAGCAACAAGTTTCTTGTTGTCGCTGTAAACAAAAATCGTCCAGTTTGATAAAAATGGCGTCTTCTTGAAAATACAAAAGATGGTCATTTTACTTCTCAATTCCAATATTGTTCTCTTTCATTCTTTGCGTATTTTGTATTGTACAACATTTTATTCTTATGCATGTCTATTCTGTTGTTGCATTTTAAATTTTGCATATAAAATTGTGGATCAAAGAGTCCAAAAAAAGTTATCATTCAACCCACAACATAAAAATAATTATTCAAAATAGGAATTAGATACACAACAAAAGGAAACAAAAACTCTTTCTGTTTAGAAACACTCTCTTTTTCCTTTATGTTTCCAACTTTAAATTAGTTTTGAATCTTTCACTCTTATCTCACCACTTTCCATTTAATTTAATTATTAATTTTAAATGTTGAATAAATTTAATAGTTAATAACAAAGACTCTTTCTGTTTAGAGGCTCTCTCTGTTTTTCCTTTCTGTTTCCGACTTTAAAATAGTTTTGAATCTCTTTCTTATCTTACCACTTTCCATTTAATTTAATTATTAATTTTAAATGTTGATAACATGTGTGTTTCTRAGATTTTAAATTTTAAATGTATCAAGTTTTAAATATGAAAAAGTCAAGCATATACACCTTCAAACTAATTACTCAATTAAATAGAATTACGTAATTAAATAAATGATTACATACACATTATTCTTTACCACAAACATAAATATCTTCTACATCAATTTGATTTCTACCCTAAAATTAAAATTAATAAATCATTATTAATAAATAAAAACATTCCAAAAATACATAAAGACTATGTTACTAAAATAACAATCCATCTGAGGCACATTACAACTCAAACCTTTATCCATTATTAGAATTTACATCTGTCCATATAAAATGTCCACGTGTGCTTCGACTTCACTCCTCCATAATTAATGCTGCATTTCTTTGTCTACCCTTTTTAAATGTTCCACTTTGTTCACTGAGAATGCCCCTGTCCTGGTCAAATCCATGCCCATGTTCAATACGGAGAAATCCGTATTTTAATGGAATTTCATTGACTCGTTACAGGTTCTTCAGAGCCTCGGTAAACAAGGAAGATCTGGATAATTTTAGACAAGAGATAGATCGCATGTACAGGCAAATTAATACACAATTGGGTATTTGTATT
>ML813961.1:59699-70094 GCA_009831015.1 Picea engelmannii | reverse complement strand
TATGTCATCTAAAGAAAAAACTTCTTCCTTTGTAGGGACAATAGGAATGGTGTCCATGGCATTAGGGAACTCGTAAAGACTTTTAAGGTAGGAATTCCAGTCCATTAAGGGAATCCTATTATTTTATTTAGTATTGCGTTTTAGAATTTGGCTCCAGAACTTCTTAGGATCCAACTTGTATAGTTGTGAAAGTTGCTCTTGCCTTTTATTGATATAGTATCATTTTTTCCTTTTAATTAGGGCTTTGTATGTATTGATCTTATCGAGTTTTAAGGGCTCATTAGAAGCATCCCTAATGGTTTTTCTAGCAATTTTACATTATTTATCACACCAAGGGTTGGTTTTTCTATTATTCTTTTTATGGGACACCTTGAAAGAGAACTTGTTAATGGAAGTGGAAACGGTAGTTGTAAAATTATGATAGAGTTCTTCAATGTTGTCCTTATAAGTCAGGAGTTTTAATTTACTATTTAAATCCTTTAACAAAATGTCAACTTTACTTTTGTCAAAGCGCAAATTCCTTTGATTATCAAAATTCTCTTCAATGGTGCTCCTATGCATGGAAAATTTTAGAGTTAGGGTTAAAGGTTTATGATCAGAGTCAGGCTCATGGTCATTTAAAAGGTCAAAAGTTGTTATTTGGTTGGAAACAGGGATATCAGATATCACATAATCTACAACAGTACTACCTAGCCCATGAATACAGGTCATTTGGTTGGATTTTGGCCACTTCATTACTCCATTGCAAATTATTAGGTCTTGAGACCTGCAGAGCTTGACCAACTCAATACCAAACAAATTCTCAATTAGGTCTTCAGAGCTTCTTTTGTAGCTATTAGATAAAACAAGGTCCTCATCTAGCCATAAAGGATTATGGTTGGAGTCATCGCTTAAAAGAGTATATTGTTTAGTTGCAGTCCTAGCATTAAATTCTCCTAGCAGGAGGATATTACCTTCATTTTTCAAATTATAAAATCTTGTTCTAAATTATTATAGGGACAATTTTTATCTAGATTATTTTTCTTATAAAAAGTAGAATTAATAGGTGCAAAATAACAAATTGCTATATACATCTTGGACATAATCTTTACAAAAATGTTTGCTTATCTGCTCATCTGTGGAGATATGTATTGGAGAACCACTTTCTCCTTTCTGGAATTCATCACGGATAATGTAATGCTTGATTTCAAATGTACTTCTGTCTGGAACACTGGTTTTCTTTGAAGGCTTCATGTAGCTCTAATCAATAGAGTATATCATTGTTGGAAAACTGGAACATATCCTTCTATCATCATGAGATCTGATTTGCTGAGTGATCATCTTGATACAATATCTCTGTTATCGAAAATCTTCACCATGCTTCTGTTGTGCACTGGAGGTTCTTCACAGAGTTATCTTTTTCCATCTACATACAAGGGTCTCTTTCTGGTATGCCTCAAGGTCTTGAGGTTGCTCTTCATACACTCTTAGTTCAATTGCATTCATCTGATGTAGAACTCCAACTCATGGATATTGCGAATGATATAATGAATCATGTAGAGGTATGTCTGGTTTACTCGATCAGGTAATGATCATAGTTTTCTCCCTCCATCTGGGAGAACCTCTAGTTATGGATCTTGCAAAGATTTTATTCATAAGTCTTGCATACACTGTTCTTCATCATGACTTTCATTTCCTTTGCTTGATTTCTTTTTAGTGAGTTCATATCAGGCTGGTAATCTTGTGATTCTTAATACAATGACTGGTTGTTCTGGCTTCTCTTTCTTTATTGGAATCTTCATGTTCTTTCTTGTGTTTTTCTTTAGCTCTTGGTTTCATGGAGTTTCTTATAGATTCCATTTCTTTCTTTAATCATAGGATCACGGATGTGGATGGACAACCAGGGATACTTTAAGGCTTCTCTTCGAAGAAGACTTCTTCTAGGTCGAACTGAACACGTATTGCTTTTCATGGCTATTACCATGGATATATACTTCATCATCTTCAATGGATTATAGGATTAGCTCCCTCCTAATCCTTGCTTCATGTATGAGTGCATATAATCGGCTCCCTCCATCTAACAAAGTCCATGCTTCCGTCTGCATCTTTATTGTCTTCTGCAATATATAATTGGCTTTCTCTGTCCAACAGAGTCCACGCTTCCGTTTTATTGTCTTCTACAAAAACGTCATAAGTCTTTCTCCAATTTCCTCTTGATTGCTGACTTCTTTTTGTCTTTGCTTCTTCTAAGTCTCTTCATGATTGATTCTGATTTCAACTTATCTTGTAATAGCTTCCACATGATTTGTTTGATGTACTTCATCCTTTGACTTGTATAATAATAGCGATCCTTATCTTGTTGTTCTTTCATAAGTATAGTTTTTCTTGGAACATATTATCTTCTAAGAGATAGATATGCAAGATATGTACAGAGACTATGCAAACAAGATATGTACAGGAAATAAGAGGAGTATTGTTACCTTTAGAAGAAGAAGTCTCTTACATCCTGCTTAGTCTTCTTTGTAGGTTCCTTTTCTTCGACAACTGATGCTTCGTGTGTCCCCTTCCTTTTATTTAGCTTGGGACAATGATTCTTGTAGTGACCATACTTTCGACAGTTGAAGCATTGTACTTCTGAAATATCTTTCTCTTGATTTGGCTTCCTCCTTGAGCCAAACTTCCTTTTGTTCCTGAATTTCTTGAATCTTGTTGTGAAGGCTTGATCATCGTACTTCTTTTGGGGTTTCTCTTTTGCACTGATTCTTGATTCTTCTTGAGCACAACAAGTCCAAAGTTCTTCAAATGTAGGATACTCCTTCCTTGTGTTCATGCTTGCGGTGAATGAATCCCACGTCTTGGGAAGACCATTGAGTACTATGTTTACCAATTCCTTCTTTGAAATGATCTCTTCAATAGCTTGTAGTTGATCTTTTAACTGGGAGATCCTCACAAAGTATGATGCTATGCTATCATCATCATTCATCTTCATGTCACAGAGCTCATTCTCCAGACTCATTATTTGTCCAATGTTTCTGACTAAGAAGAGGTTTGTTAGGGCATCGTACATCTTCTTCGATGAGTCAAGATGGGAGATGTAGGGTATCAAGTGGTCTTTTATAGAATCCACTATGATACTCATGGAATTGATGTCAACGTCTTTGAACTTCTCCATAGCTNCCACGCTCTGAAGTTAGAAGCTCCATCTAACTTGTTTTCTATCTTCATAGAGTAAGTCATGGCTGCTTTGACTTGGTCAACCCTAGATTTGACCAAAAATTCAAACTTCACGTCTTGGCTTTCTGAGAGTACCAGGAGATGCGTTGGGCTAGGGCGCACTGATATATCTAGAGATTAGGTCAATCCCTTCACTCAAGGTGCCTCAACAAGAGGATTAGGGTTTCTGCAACTGCACCTGCTAGTAACCCTAGCTACAGTGTCTTGGAAGTTGCTCCTGCTAGTAACCCTAGCTGCAGTGTCTTGGAAGTTGCTCCTGCTAGTAACCCTAGCTGCAGTGTCTTGGAAGCTTCTCTTGCTAGTAACCCTAGCGAAAGTTCCTTAGCGAGCTCAATATTCTAGCGGCTATGCTTCCTTCCAACGTTTAGACTGAATGAAGGAGGTGTGGGCCCATAACTTGTTAGAATATAGAAGATTGTGCTTGTTTTTCCATTGACAATACCCTTGTCACCCAACCATAGGCCGAAGACACCCTCCGAGCACCTTGAACTTTATAGAGAAAAGAATCTTGGTAGCAATCCAATAGCCAAGAGAGGCCAATGCACCAAGCAAGAAGAGAAACCAAAGCTGATCAGATAGTCCCACCTAGAAACTGGCGCAACACCTTCCCTAGAAACTTGCGCACAAAACTGCCAACTGCAGTGCGCACAACTGGCTTTCTGCAATTCTGAGAATGTGAATAATGAGAAATGGCGCCTTGTATTTATAGTAATCTGACAGACTTGCCTGGGCTGACTTCTCCTTCTGGGTATTAATTAATTCATATTAATTATATTTTTGCAGCCGACATCTCGTCTAGGGTTTCCTTTACTTCTTTGCTTCCTTCCAGAATATTGTAATCTCGTCATAGGTCACAATAGAGGTTCATACCTCCCGAAGCTACCATAATATCTACAGGATGGAGGCGTGGCTTATGGAAATGGAATATCCAACTTAAAATAAAATTATTCACTTGGTTGGCAGTAGAGGGAAAGATACTTACATGGGATAGACTCCAAAAACAGGGTTGGGAAGGCCCCAGTCAGTGTCCATTATGCAAGAGCAAAGTCGAAGACATAAACCATCTCTTCATTAGTTGTTTTTTCATAAAATCAATCTGGGAAAGATTAAACACTTTTCTGAGTTTCAAGGGTGCATGGACAGGTTCATCATTTTCGGATTGTTATAAATCCTAGACAAAGGAGAAACCGAATATTTCATATCTCTCGACCCTTATCTGTTGGTATATTTGGTTGGAGAGAAACTCTGCAATTTTCGAGAATATTTCTCCCTCTGCATTTTCGATAACCATAAAAACTATTGGCGCCCTCAAAAGAAAGCATTTTATACATAAGCCTTTACAAGCTCGTACATGTTCCTTTTCTCACCATACGGGAAACACTCTAGCATGTTTTGATGGTGCAACTCGGGCTGATGGCAAACAATGTGGAGCCGAGGGTGTCCTAAAAACACCTGAGTGTACTGTTATTAGATGGATGATGAATTGCGGTGAGGGAACTAATACTAAAGCAGAACTTATGGGAGTTTGGGCAACATTGACTCTGGCACACCACCTATCTATACATAAACTATAGATCCTGGGGGATTCAAAGGTGGTCATAGATTGGCTTAAAAAAAAGGTAGATTACAAGCATGTGCAATTGAGGGCTGGAAGATCAAAGTGCTAGAATTAATTAAAGTTTTTTAGGAATTAAGCTTTCAACATATATATAGGGTACAAAACAAGGAGGTAGACACATTATCAAAGCAATCATCTCTGGAACCTGAAGGCAGAATCACTTTTTACAACTGGCTAAATGGTGCAGAGGGTCCCAAAAAACACATCCATCTATTCTAGTGTCGATTTCACTTTTTGACAATTTTTTTTGGGCTTGATGTTTCTACTTTCCATTGCTCGGATTTAGACAAATGTACAACCAATCGTTTGGCTTAGACTTATTGCACTCACACTTTTTTTTGAGTTTTGGAACTCTAAACTTATATATTCTCTTGTAATATCTGAAATTATCTTTCTTGGACTGTATTATAGTTTTATATCCGAAGTGGATCTGATGATGTAAAAAAATTATATATCCAATATAATTGAGCAATTTTCCTTTTGGATAAAGTGTATGGAGAGATAAAAATAATGTTTAACTTTGGCAATCATTTTACCTTTACCACTCTAGCCAATCATTTTACTTTTACCACTCTATAGTGGAAATGGAATCGAGGCTTATGAAAATGTGATAGTGCTAATGAAAACCATTAGGATTATATTAGAGTTAGGGTTTGTATCACTATGAACAAATTTAATAAATGTTAAATTAGATGTTCAATGAATGCCTTATCCAATGCAAAATCAAAATGTACAAGATATCTAAATTGCCTATTAACGTTCATTAACAATTATGTGACTATGCTAATTAATAGAGTAAACTAGCTTGCAAATTTCAACCATATAAATTATTTTTAATGACTTTATACATTTTGCAAAAATATCTAAGTTCATCAACAATTATGTAATTGTGCTAGTTAATAGAGTAAGCTAGCTTGCGAATATACAAAAGACAAGGATACAAAAATATAGAAAAGACATGGATAAAAAAGTGATGATTTTTCCACCATATAAATATAAATTATTAAATTATTTTTTAATGGTTTTACCCATTTTTCAAAAGTATTCAGGCCACGTGGATTAAAAAGCAATGGATTTATATTTACAAATTATATCATATTAATAAAGGAAAGAATAAGGGTTCATTTCTTGAGATGCGGCTATCGAATAAGTTGTTATGGTGATTAATAAGTTATTATGGTGAATATGCAGATTCTGGAGGGTTCTCAAATTCAATACATAGTACTCTATTTACAATAATCGCCTCATGTTTAGGCAATCATTTAGGTATATCTTTCTATCTAGAACGAGGTTAGAGCCAATTTCTATGATAACTTGATTTTTATTTATTATTTATTTATGATAATAATAATGTATTTTGTATTTTAAGTTAGATATTATATTTATTTTTATTTTATATTATTTAAATTATTTAAAAAAACATAAGTTAGTAAATTATCTATATTATGTTAACTTACAACATTTGTGTTATAATAGGATATATAATTTAATATTTAAATTAATTATTTTTTACTTAGTATATTGTTTTATGATCTAATAACTTGTAAAATGAAATTTTAGTTTTTTAGTATGGGTTAAAAAGTTTTGGAGTTTAGTTTTAATATATATGTTTGAAAGTTTTTAATATCTTTGTGTGTAATTTGTTTTTGGTTTTCTATTTTAATATCAAGATGTTTTAAATCTGGTCCATCTCTATATTTTATTATAAAGTTGGAATTTATTTTTATCTTTATTTATTTTTTGAAATTAAAGTTTTATTTTTTAATTTAAAGTTAATAATTTCTTTTTAATAATTCATTTTTTTTTATCACTTCATATTTTCACTTTAAATTTAGACATAATATTAATTAAAAATTCCAAATATGTTAATAGTTTAACTAAAAACTATATCTCTAATCTAACCTTTTTTTAAAGCTTGAATACTTTTTATATTAATGTATTTTTTATTCTTTATCTTAATTAACTTGTATTTATACATTAATTTTTTAAATATATAATTAATCAAATTTAATTTAAAATTTAGAATACAAAAATTAATTACAAAAATTAAAAAGATTGTTAATTAATAATTAAATTATAATAAATTAAAAAAAACTTATAAAAGTGACTTTTTTTTTTTTCTAAATTAAAAATAATTTTGATTTTATTTAAATATGGAATTTGGAAATTGCACTTACATTAAATTACCTTCGTATTCCACATAGAATGTAGAATAAGTGTGATGAATTTGCTTTAGCTTTTCATTTAGCTTTAGCTTTGCATAATTTGTGAATTCCACATAGAATGTGGAATAAGTATGATGAGTTTGCTTTAGCTTTTCCTTTAACTTTGCATAATTTGTGAGTTGCACTAATCATTACGTACAGAATGCAGAAGAAATTCGATCACTTTCTCTTTTGCTTTATCTATGGCATTCGTGACTCGCAAACAACTAGATTAAACCTGTCTATATAGCTCTTCATTATCCGTAGTTGTGATGAATTGCAGTGAATTCCTAGAACTGCTAGTTTTCAAATTTCAGTTTTTCTTCGTTCTTTGTTTTTCCTATTCTCATCCTCAGCTTCCAGTCTAACCTTCCTGGAACAACAATGACAAGCAGAGGCTCCTGCTGCTGCTCCTGTTTTTCTTGTTTTTCGGGGAGAAACACCCCTTCGCCCTCTGACCCCGCAAATGCTTCTTCAGCAGATGATAATACAAACGCTGCTGCTACAGAAACCATAGCAACACGAMATGACCCCCAAACCCCTCCATCAACGTCAATGTCTGATGCCCAAGTCACGCGTATTGAGCCGCCCTCTTCTTCTTCTTCTGCAGATCAGGACGACTCCTCTTCTGCTGCTGTTGTAAAGCAGGATGAGGTGGTGCCTCCTCCACCATCAGGTGGTGCCTCCTCCATTTCATCACCTCCTCTATGTGGTGCCTCCTCCTCTTCCACTGTTCCAGAAACTGCTGCCTCACCCTCTTCTTCCTGCGTTCCAACGGTGGTTCTGGCTACAGATGATATCCATCACTCCCAACAATCGGTTGCCTCCTCCTCTACTCGACCTGGAGAAGGCGAGTCCTCTTCTCTTCAAGGGATGTCCTCCTCTGATACCAGCATAAATAAAGATGCAGCTGAGATTGAAGGAGACAATGTGGACATCGATCTTGACGACCTTATTGAGCGCATATCCCAACGCTTGGAACTCACCCAGGTAAAGTGCATCGCTATCATTGATATCAGATTGACCGGATTGATAGTTGAAGGCTCCATCATGTGTTGTTATCAGATTGACTCGTCAAAATTTTCCAAGTGAGTAATCAACATTCTAATCTTATTTATTGATATGCACATATAGGAAAGGAGACCTTTCTAATCTTACCACTGTCGATTTAATTTAATTATTAATTTTAAATTTTAAATAAATTTAATATTTAATTATGTGATTATGTTGTTAAAAACTATTTTCGATTTAATTTAATTATTAATTATTAATTTTAAATTTTAAATAAATTTAATATTTAATAATGTGTATATTTATTTTTTTAAATGTTTCTGAATAAAAATGGTGTATCTAGTTCAAAACAATCACTTTTAGAGTATACACTTCACCTCACTTTAGAGTATACACTTCACCTGATTTAGAGTATACACTTTACCTATTATTATATTAATATCAGGACAACAAAAAAATAATCATTAAATAATAGATAATGGAAATAATTAATAGTCCTCAAAATAAAGTGAAAATAATTAATAACCCCATTAAAATAGAGTATACACTTCACCTCACTTTTAGAGTATAAACTTCACTTATTATTATATTATATTTTTATTTATTTATTTGTATTTAGGGGAAGGTTGCCTTATATTCCCTAGAAACTTTATAACTTTTAGGGAAAACCACACAGTCAACAAACCTGACTTTTCAAGATAAGATGAGGTTTGAACTTAACAACACAAACACCTTAACAATACATCTACTAGTCACTAGACAACAAAAAGATGACCATTAAATAATAGATAATGAAAATAATTAATAATCCCCAAAATGATAAAGTGAAAATAATTAATAACCCATTAAAATAGAGTATACACTGCACCTCATGTTTAGAGTATTCACTTTACTTATTATAATATTATTATCAAGACAACAAAAAGATGACAATTAAATAATAGATAATGAAAATAATTAAATAATAGATAATGAAAATAATTAATAGTCTTCAAAATGATAAATTGAAAATAATTAATAACATTTGATAGACTAATTAAATTTTAGTGGATTTTAATTATCATCAATAAAAGTAAAAATATTTAATAATTTTTATAAAATGGTAGTTGAAGAAAAATAACTTGAAATAATGATTATAATATTTAAAAATGAAAATTAGTATAGGGAATCTAGAAGGTTAGAACTGCCCAATAATAATGATCGTGATGTATTATAATGCTAGAAAATGATAATGTATTGTTATATTTTATTATCATAAAGTGATAATGTGAAGGATAAGATAAGAACGAGATAATATAAATTATATCTAATATAATATATTAGAAAGAAAAATAGGAAAGGGGATTAAGTTACAATAAATATTATGGTTATGATATTATATAATTTCTCATATGATAATGAAAATGGTAGAGAAGATATGTGTTTCTGTTTTAAAAATCAGATTTTAAAATTATCGAAATTTTAAATATGAAAAATATGAAAGAATATATACTCCTTCAAACTAACTAATTATGTAGTTACGTAATTGAATAAATAATTACATACACATTATTCTTTACCACAAACCAAAAAATCTTCTACATCAATTTGATTTTTACCCTAAAATTAAAATTAATAATCATTCTTAATAAATAAAATCTTTCGAGTATGTTACTAAAATAGCAGTCCAGCTAAGGCACATTACAAGTCAAACCTTTACCCATTATTAGAATTTACATTTGGCCATATAAAAGGTCCACGTGTGCTCCCACTTCACTGCTCCATAATTAATGCTGCCCGCATTTCTCTGTCTGCCCTTTTTGAATGTTCCACTTTGTTCTCTTAGAATGCCCCTGCCTCGGCTCCATGTTCACTTCGGAGAAATCAGTGTTTTAATGGATTTTCATTGATTGATTACAGGTTCTTCAAAGCCTCGGTAAACAAGGAAGATCTGGATAATTTTAGACAAGAGATAGATCGCATGTACAGGCAAATTAATACACAAATGGGTATTTGTATTTTGGATGCCAATGACCGTAAGAAAGCACCTCTTTCCAGAAGATATCCGGAACATGCTGGTGAATATATTGTCAAATTAATTTATTCAATTTGATGTTTTTATTACTACAAACATGGATCTGATGTTAAATGTTGTTGAAACAGTTGGAGTAGAGGAGCCAGCAAAAGAAATCATTGATCTTTTGGCATGGGGGAGTGAGAAAAATGTTATTGCAGTTATGTTGCATGGATTCGGAGGATTAGGTAAGACCACCCTTGCAGATGCCGTCTTTTCACTCCTTGACATTCAAGGATGTAAATATGCTAAAGTTCAACTCTTCAAAAATATAGATTCAACTCCAAATATAATAG
>ML813961.1:27052-56965 GCA_009831015.1 Picea engelmannii | reverse complement strand
AGTGGAGAGAGTAATATAGAGTTGTTAAGAGAATTGTTTGCAACAGGAAAGGGGCAAACCACTCACATCTTTCAAAAGAATTATGTATCACAGAAGGTATTAAGTTCTGACTTCTGCTATAATTATTTTTTTAAACAAATTTAACATATCTGCATACATAACAAATTTCGGCGTCACATTATTAACTGTTTATTTCGTTTACATGATAATTGTAGGCTTCAAATGAAAACTCCAAACCTTTTGCATGCGGAGTAGAAGAATTGAAAGGAAAAAGGATTTTCTTAGACATCAGGCCTATTGACACGTGTTATGATATTCGTCTCGGGTCTTTGATTCAACTCTATAATACAATGAAAGAATCTTTTAACTTAGAAGTTATATCAATTCCATTTGTGCAGCCAAATACATCCAAATACAGATTGGATGTATTTGAAGAGTTTGCAGGAGACGTTCCGTGGTTGGTTCTTCAAAATCCATGGGTGTTAACCAGAACAGTGAAGTACTTTCTCATTAAAGAGTGCCTACCGGACCAAGGATGCTATTATGGAAGTATAATCACAATAATAGACGAGGTTACGATAATGTATGGAAGTATAATCACAATAATAATGTATGGAAGTATAATCACAATAATAGAACCCAATGGTAAAGTATTTACACATCGTAAACCTGTATTGCCTTTGCTAGATAGGTGGGGAGCAAAAACTTATCCTTTTACAATGGAGAAAATTAAAGAATTAGAGGAGGAAGAACGAACTCAAATGGAGACTATGTCTCATTTAGAGTTTCTTTTCCACAATCAAGATAACATTTCCCATAAGGTTAGTGATTAGCCATTTTTCATTTTGGTATAATGTTTTTGAAGATGATAAAGTAAAAATGAGTATTTTTTTTTAAATAAGTTCTAGATTAATTACTCATTATTTATTTTGTTATAATGTTTTTTAAGATGATAAATTAAAGTTTAGTATTTAGTTTTTGTTTTATTATAATGTTTTTGTAAGATGATAAATGAAAGTTTAGTATTTAGTTTTTAGTTGTTTTGTTTTATATATTTTTTAATAATGATTAATTAAAGAAAATATTTTGAATAAAAAAATTGTTATTATTTTTTATACTAATTTTTTTATTGTTTTTTTTAAAGGTCAAAGAGATATTACTTCAACAAAAAATGATATGTTTATTTGGTGGAGATGGCTTTGAAAAAGGGACATCCATGGAAGAATTTACATGTTTTCTAAAGAATGTATTGATAGAGTTCAATGATAGCATTTATATCATCTATATCACTGGATTTGACTTCAAAGAGACAAAGGAATCAAAGCTCATAGATACCATTTATGACGTCCATTGCCCATTAAAAAAATCTGGCATGCCACAAGCTGAGATGGAGGGGATCTCTTTGTTAAATTTATTGGAGCATGATGCTATAAGATTTTGGACATGCTTTAATTCTTTAAAGAAAAAGATGTATGAAAAATACAACAATGATAGATTGAAAAGACGTTTAAAGTCTATTAATTATCACATTCCATGGATGATATTAATAGATAAAGATGGGGAAATAGTTATAAAAAATGGGAAATATATTGTTTCCTTATATACAAGGAGCATGGAAGAGAAAGCAAAGGGATTGATGCAAATCTTGATCAAAGGTTCCAAGGAGGACAAACAACAAGCATTGTTTGAGTTAGAACAAGGATGATGTATTTAATACTATGTATTATAAAAAATTACATTTTATTTATTATTTTCAATATGTTTTCTCATTTTTATTTTATTATAATAATTTTATTTCTTATAATTAATTTTTAATGATTAGCTTAAAAAAAAAATTACTTCATTTTATAATTTTTTTTTTTTTAACATAATGTATTATAAAAAAAAATACACTTTATTTATTATTTTCAATATGCTTTTTCATTTTTATATCATTATAATTTTTTTCATGATCATTTATGGTTAGTTAAAAGAAAATAATTTTACTTCATTTTATAAAGTATATCTTATTTACCTTTTTCTAATTTTTATTGTTAATTAAAAAATAATTTTGCTTCATAATTTATTATTATATTTTAATATAACAAAATCTACACTACCTTCTTTCTTTATTTTTTCATAAAAAATATTTATTTAATATTTTTTAATAAAATCTATTATATTTAATTACAAATTATAAAAAATAACATATACATTTTTTTAAAATTTAATTCAAATTAAATTATATCGTTTTCATAAACCTTATTATATTATTTGATTACTATCGTTAAGCTAAGGCTTATCCGACCGTTGATTAGAATTTCTCCCAAACTACCACAAAATAACAACAAAAGAACGGGGCGCGAAGATGTCTACTATTATATGGTGATTTTGGAAAGCTTCTCTTAATGCTTTTCTAGCACAGAAACAAAATTCTAAAGAATCACAAGTAATCACTTACCCTCTTAAGGTCCCATAGACCAATTAGGTCTTAATGGATGCTAATCATCATCACCATCATCATCATGATCAAAGAAATGTTGAAGGAGATTGTGACGAATTAGCCAGCCAACTAAAGCCAAGTTTCATAGAGAAATAACACATTTGTATAATTTTTAAATATTTTAATTTAAATAACATATTTGTATATTTTTTAAATATTTTAATTTAAAGAAGCATTTGTTGCATAGGTTTTAGAAGTAATATTTCACCTTTTTTTACATCATGAGGAAAAAGGGAGGACAAAAGATAGCCCAAAAAGAGGTGTTTTTTTGGGTGCAATAGCCACTCCACACAAGCATTGTTGTGGAAATCATTGAGAACCCAATTTGCCTCCTCATGTGATAAGAATTGATGCAAAATGGTGTCAGCTTTTCATTGATAGAGAACATCACCAAAGACATAATAAAGAGCCTAGTGGATAATGCATTATTGGTCATCATTAGAGAGATGAAGAACAAACTTTTGCATGTGAAGATAGACAAGGATATCACCAGATCATCGATTATCCAATGATAAAATAAAGAGATTCTCATTGAGGAAATCATTACTTACAGATAGTTCAACCACATCGGTAGGTAGGTTAGTGATGAGCTCAAAGAGGGATAAATTCTTCTTGCTTTTGGGAGTGGCAAATTTGAGGTCAAACTCTTGAAGCATAACTATTTAGTAGGAAAACTTACCATTGGTTAGTCTTTGTCCTAAGATGTATTGCACATGATTCTAATTTTCCATGACTTTGATGTGACGATGAAGGACATAATTATAGATATTTTGAACCAACTGAACCAAAACCAATGTAAATTGCTCATTGTGGTTGGAAACTTCTCAAAGGGAAAAGGGAAATGACACCCAAGTTTCTTTCAGCCCTAATACCAATTATTTATAAGAAAATTGATTTGTTAAAAATGTTAGTGGAGCTCTTCCACATTACGGGTACTAAATTTGCTTAATGTTTGCAAAATAAATTTTAATATGAGCCTTAGGTTAGTGACAAATTCAACTTTAAATGAAAATTAAACCTACTATATAAATAAATGCTAAAATTAAATAAACTAATAAATCAAAGCATTCATGGAATGCATCTTTACAATATAAAAAACATCTGTCTAATGAATTTTACACAAAAACAACAAAGTAGATAGTATGGAATACAACCTTTTTAAAGCAAAAGAAAGAAAAAATGAATTAAAATATAAAATACCAAGAGAGATAGAAGATATGCCCATAATGATGATCTTTATTGAAATAATGTTTGATTGCAAAATCAAAGGATAATATACCCAATACAAAGCTAGATAACTTGTTAGGCTCCCAACAAGTGGGATTGATGCAGAAAGAGAATCCACCCCCTCCCAGTCAGAGTACATATGCAATGAAAACTCATTCTCTTGCAAAGTATTGGGAAGTAAACTACTCTCAGGCTTCTTCTGCATAATGTCATTACGCAAATTTCTTTGCATAGAGAGATGCTACAACCCTTAGGGTTGTACATCTCCCAATGCCTTCTCTTCTATCACACAACCATGCCTACTCCCATGTAGCACAAGAAAATAAACACTATAGAACACCAGTCTGTGCTAATCAGTCCACAACACGCTCTCTTGCTGCAACTTGAGAATTTTTTTTGCTGCAACTCAAGGGTTTCCTTTTGCTGCAACTCGAGATTTGCATCCATTCCTTCTACTACAACTCACAGGTTTCTTTTGTTGCAACTCAAGGGTTTCCTTTTGCTGCAATTCGAGAGTCACAACCCATATAATGCATTCTATAGTAGTTATATTCACAACCTCTCTATGATACCTTCATCGCAACAACACACTTCAAGTTGTGCTACCCAATCTTGAAATCAATGGTTAGCTTATAAACTAGGGAAACATCCCCATATGTAGACCTCTTAGATCTATGGGATGCAAACACACTTCTATGATCAGAGATAACTCTCTATTATCAGATTCTTACTCATACAAAAATGTTCATTCAAAGAGCATATTACATTGAGCTCTCATAACAAAAATGTACTTCTCAATCCTTTGATCAAGGGTTAGTTCACAAACCCTGGGATCCTCCCACATATAGAAAGAATCATTAGTCCATACATGGATTTTCAAAGACTCTGTGCCAACCTGCAGGTTATCAACAAAACCAAGCACAAACTTATAGAGACCCATGCCACCTGCACAACAATATCACGATGGAACTATTCTCTTCTAGGATTTAATCATTCAACAATAGAACTTAAATTTCATCCATTCATGTCAATAACACAACAAGATAACATCATACATGATTGATCCATACCAAATCATCCTAATTCTTTTATTCATTTTAATATAAAATGATTCATCTATACCAAATCCCATGATTCATTCATCCTAAGTCTTCTATTCATTTTAATATAAAATAAATCACAAATTCTCCATGGCCACATATAATCTTAAAATTCCGTTGGGTTGTCAGGATAGAGGCCATAACAACCTCAACCATTTCTCTCTTTCTTCCTCTTGCAATCCTTCTTTTTCTTGCAAGCTCTTCTCCAACTAGATGACACTGTGTTTATTTATGTTTGGAAACTATTCTCCTTCACCTTCCTAATGGAATACTCATGCCCTTTCATATTCTGCTTCAAATTCATCCTTTTCTCAGAAACTCTTCTCCTGCAGCATGACCTTCCAGATTCCACACAACCATGTGCTCCTTCCTCAACATGTCCTCTCCTTCTGTAACGATTCACCTTCTCCCAAGTTTCCTTCATGAAAAACGTGACCAATATCGATGTCTCCTCCCATGCACTTGTCCTCTGTAGAAATACATCAATCCCAAAGAAACATGTCCATGTGTCCATCATGCAGTAACTCTCCTATCTATTGCACTGCCACATTCTACAACATTATTACAATCTACAACAATGTTATCACTTTCTACAGCCTATCACATTTTATAGCCATTCATTTCCTACAACAACCAATCATTACCATAGCAACACTGTCACGTTCCATAACCACCTTCACCATGGCATCCCTAGGATGACTTCGATGCTCCTGCATCAAGGTTGTTTTCGAAATCATATGCCACTTGTAACAACAAATAAATCAAATAGGTAAAGCCTCAGTCAACGAACACTCTTTGGGGGATAAGCAACAAGATTTTCTAAAAGGAATGTACATACATGATTGTGTTAGTCTTCAAATGATGGATACAAATGTACATAAAATAAAACAAAAGATTACCTTCTAAAGAAATTACTCTTGCTTTCACCCTAATGCTTGAACTCTATTGTAAGCCACCATCTTGTTATAAAAATCTATCGGGCTACTTGAGAAATTAATACAACATGGGATTGAATTTCATGTGTAGAAATCAAGCATACTTAATGTTTTCTCCCCTTTTATTAAAGTTTCCTTCTCCTCCTTATATAAAAGATAGGATGGCAGTTGAAAGAACATACTACCTCTTGAATTTATCAAAATAAATTTGAGCAATAATAATATTAATTTTTTGGATGGATGGTAGTTGGAAGGTCACCTAGGTCAAATGTGGGTTTAGGTACCTAGGAAAACTATGGGCTCAACCATTAAAATAATGAGCACATTTTCTAGCCTCGACAAGAAATAAAGTGTTGGAGCTTCATTCAAATAATAACATCCTTCATTTTGTGTTTTCAATAAATTGCATTTAGATAATAGAAAAAATAGACAACAGGGAAAATATCCATTTTCATCATCATCCAAACATAAATAACAAAAAATTACATATAGATGCATTTAAAACAATTTCCTTCTACAACTTCAAAAAATTTAATAGTCGAAAATAAACAAGTTCATGTTTAGTAATAACTAAAATTGTTTCAAATCAGTCATACATCAAGTGCATCAACAAGAATCTCATCATAAATATCAATGTAGGAAGCCTTGTTCAAATAAACAATGTTCCCATTCTATGTAGGAATCTAAATCCACTCAAGAATATGATCCACAGGTTGAGTTGTGACCTTTCTTTGAACTATTGGTCAAGGCTTGTTGGCACCCTAAATCTTTGGAAGGACCACGTGTGTGCCACAAGATTCCTACTGCACGCACCACGAGTTTTGTACTTCGTGGCGCCAAGACTCACCACCTACATTGACCAATTTTCCACTATGTGTGCTAACTAGTTTTGTACTGTGTGCTATTAGAAAAACAGGATCGCAGAGCAGTAAAATAAGAACAAATGCGGAAATAAAACACAGAATATACAAAATATAATAGAGAAACAGATATACGTGGTTCACCCAATGTGGGCTACATCCACCAGAGAAATTTCCAGGTCCTTCCTTTTATTATCTAGAAAATGAAGGGATACAACCTAAAACACACCCGTTGTAACTTCCTCTTCTTTCTCTCATAGTATCCTATCTCAGAATACAATATTTTCCAATGATACATAGCCGCAATACATTTCCCTCATAAAATAGGGTTTCCTTATAGGGAGAAAAACCCAAACATAACTTCTACCGTCAGATCTGCGACCTTATAATGAACGGTCTAGATTTACTATGAAATTACAATTTACATTTAAAAGACAATTTTTCCTTTGGGGGCTTATCCCTCGAACCCCCGCTTTCCCTCAGACCTCCCATCCGGGGGATAGCCTCCCCAGACCCTACAGGGGGGGAAATCCCCCCCTACACTCCCCCACATTTAGGGGTGTACAGTCTTCCAGGGTGTAAAGTCTTCATGGGGTATAAACACGGCTGCAAACAAAAAGCTATGAATCAGGAAGACAATCAGGCTCCACAACCAACACGTGCAAGGAATTGCATACATGTCAAATCCTCGAAGATCTTTTGTAATTATTGTAACCATTTTTGTAACAAATTTACTAGTCATGAATGAGTTTGTTAGTGAGTTGGAAAGTTTGTTATGATTTCCATGCTCTTGTAGACATAAAAGGATTGCATGTGAATATGTAAGGGTTGGTTGGTCGGTTATGGTTCATTTCTAGAGATTGATTGTGTTTGTAGATTTGTAAGACACGAGAGAGAAAGTAGATCGATATTTGAGCATATAGTTAGTCTTTTTTTCACTCTAAATGCACTCTGAGCAGGCTACAACCCTTTGTGTATCGAGTTGTATTTGAATGACTTTGATATTAATGAATGAATAATGAAGCATATTTGTCTCTAGATATTATGTATTTTAGTATGAATGTATGCATGTTATGTTTTATTCTACACAACACTGAGATGGATGTTATGAATGAATGTGAATTGATTGCATGGTTTTGAGTTAAATGTCTCTTGTTTGTATTATTCCTTCATGAGTTGCACAAACCTTAGGTCTATGTGATTCTCATGGCGTCTCGGGTGGGACCTTATTCAATTCTTGAATATTGAATATGTCGATGTGTATGGGGTATTTGTTGGTAAAGCTTTCCGAACCTTGGGTCTAAAACCCCGAGGAAACAATTGGTTTCATTGTTAGGACCAGATGGTTTTGTGCTACATGTTAAAGAAGGGACATGACATCGAAACCTTCAAAGGAAGAGATAGAAGAGTGGCTCACTGAGAAATAAGATGAGTTCGTGCAACAAGAGACCAAGAATCCACATATCAACCTCAAATTATGGAAACAAAGGTACATCTATATAGATTTGCATGAAATATTTTTTGTTGAATTTCCCTATTTATTGTATGAATGGTTAAAGAGGAAAACATAGATTAAATTTGTGTGGTGAGCTCATGAATGCTTTGTTTGGGACCAAGGAACCCTAACTCGGTAGAGATATTTGGATAAAAACTAGACTAGAGCTATTGAATTCTTCTTCAAACGAGTTAGGGAGGGATATACTATTGAGTTTACTATTGAATGCAACAAATTGTTCCGTAGCACTGATAGAAAGTTTGTACCCGACCCAAGAAGGAGACCACTGGAGGAAATCCTATTATGGATCAAGTTGTTGTTTGTAAAGAAGGGGATGATGTGTATGGATCCTGATAGGATGGTAGAGTAAACCCCCTAGCGTAGGGGGGGATGAAAAGAAGAGGGAGACAAAGAAGATGAAGGAAAGATATATCCAACAGAAGGGATCTACATGAAGATGAGACGAGGTGATAAAAGAATGGATCCTGAAGAGAAGAGAAGAAAAAGAGTTGAGAGATACTCAAGGAGAGTCAAGTTGAGAAGGTGGATTGAGCACATAAACATAGAAGAGAGAACAAGGGGTGGAAGACGTGTAGCAAGATCTAAGATGAAGAGAAGAGGAGTGTCACTAGAAGGAAGTGTGGGAGAAATAATTGTGTCGGAGAGAAGAAAAGGAGTGGAAAGGTCGTCGAAGAGACGTGAGGTTGAGAACGAGGTATCAAGAGAGGATACTAGATGTAGTGGTAGTAGAGTTGTAGAGAGTGAGGTCATATTCCTTTGGTTGATAAGAGACGCAATTGAGTCATAGGAAAATGTTAGGGTCCTAACCTTACTAACAAATCAAATATATAGAATGTTTTTCTATGTAATAAAGGAAAACATTAGTAAATAAGGTCTATGTAATAGTGTGAAAACCTATAATGTAAGAAGACATACTACAACGCGCAGCCTCTATAATGTTATCTAGAATATATAAATAGTATAAATAGGGGTAGAAAGCATGAAAAATGTTTGTCTTGTGAATTCATTTATACTTGAGCTTTGCTCTGTTGGAGGTTTCCACCTTGAAGAGGCAAGTGAAATTTTATATCAAGATAATAAAGGTATAATGTTTTGCATCAATTGTTTCATGGTGCTTACTGTTTCTTTCTTTTTGCTAACAATTGTATTTTTTCTATGCATATTTCCTTCTAGTAACTTACAAGTGGTATCGGTGCACTTTCCTCTACAAAATTTTAGAAACATTTTTTTTAGGATGGACATGTGTGTCAATGTCTTTAAATCATAATGATCTATCGTTCAATGGGTAAAAATGTGGTTGGGGAAGAATAGACATATAAAATACAAAAGGTTTCACGTGGTTACTTGAAAAACATTGTTCCACATGGTTGGAAACCTCTATAACCCTTGTTGGTACCCCTTCGAGTAATACCGCATTATACATCACTTGTACATGGGAATTCACTCCCATGTACCCTTGGGTATATAGGGAGTCCCATAGGTCTCCTGAAACCATTTGTAGATCAGCCAATCGACCACCTGATTGTTATAGTGGCACTGAGAGCAACACTTGGGAGGACTACTCTTGTGTGCCTTGGTAATCGGGTAGTATGACTAAGGGTATTGTTAAGCTTCCTTAGTTAGAGCCCTAAGATATTAGTCTGAGTACTAATGTTGGACCCTAACGGTATATCAAAGAGCTATAACACAGGGAAATTCCTTGTCTGTAAGAATGCACAAAACCCTAACCCTTGCTATTGGAACATAACATAACAGAAACAGAGTGGAAATTTTTCACATCCAATGTGTGCAACCCTGCTTCCTGCATCCAGGCTGCGAAAATCCTACACAATTTTACCTGTTAATATTTTGGGCATTCTGTTACTGCATTATTATTCAAACAAGAGTAGAACTCCATAGGAGTTAAAAAAAAATAGTGGTCCCACAGACACCCTTATTTGGGACATATCCCATTGGATTCCTCTCTTCGCACTGATCACCATGGTACCCCTCTCTCATAAGACTTTTTCTTTGTGGACCCACCCACCCCCCCAAACACCCTTATTTGGGACCTATGCCACTCAACTCTTCTCTTTGTGTGGATAGTAGTGATACCACTCTCTCATAAGCCCTTTCATATGGACCCACTAGCCATATTATTTCCCACTTACCTCCTAGATGGCCCACACCCGCAACCAATATCTTGAACAATGTCTCACTACCTTGGGCCAAGCCCATGACTAGACCAGGAAAGATATCGTCAACCTTCAACTATTTCTACCATTAATTCCTAGATCTCCCAAATGGAAACCCTCTCTACATCTATGGAAAAATTGATTGTAGTGATTAGTAAATCCCACAGTCCTCTCTCCTTTGAAAAACCTTCACACCTCGAGGGAACTAACTCATTCCATTCCATGGAATTTCATTCTAACCCCCTTACTCGTGAACTGCATCTTTCCAAATTTGAGGTGAATAAATTTGATGGATCAGACCCCACGGGCTGGGTAACTCAAATGGAACATTATTTCTACTTGCATGGAATCACTGATGACTTGATCAAACTTCATATCGATGTCCTTTATTTGGATTTTGAATGATGGAAATGGTGAAAATGATGTAAATATTCACATAGAGGGTATATTGCTTGGACCCAATTAGTTGCAGGCCTTTATGAACACTTTGACACAGACACACAACATTTGGGTAATTTGACCAAGCTTAAAAAATTGGAACAGTAGAAGAATACATCACTGCTTTTGAGCAATTGGCTTTCTGAACTGAAGGTGTGTCTGACACCTTCTTCCATGAATTTTTTATCTGAGCTCGTGTCATAATGGCTTTCCCCCAAACCTAGCTTGAAGCTACTCACTGCACCAAGGAAGCATAAAAGGTAGCCTCTTCTCAAATTAGAAAGCCATCCTTTATTCCATGTTCTCGACACACCAATCCATCCCCTCATCCCCCTCCTCTTAAGATCCAAAAATTAACCCGAGCAGGAATGGATGAACGCCAACTTAAATCTATTTGCTATAACTGTGATGGAAAATGTTTTCCAAGCCACAAATCTAAGGAGAAAAATATTTTTATGGCCATTTTTGAGGACATTTATGAAGAGGATGGTGATGTTTCCCCTTCCAAAGTGTTTCCATAGGCCGATGATCATAGCCCACCCTATGATCCACCAGAATTTGAACCATGTATCTATATGAATTCTCTCACTAGTATCTCCTCTCCCTAAACCATTAAGTTAATTAACTGTATCATGCATCGAAAAGTCATTATCCTAGTTGACAATGGAAACACCTGTAATTTTATTCATCAACGAATTGATCAAGATGACCTTATTCTATATATTTGCAGTCAATAACTTTCAAATCATGATTGCTAATGGAGGTTCTATGAAATGTGGGGGTCATTGTGAAAATTTGCATGTTGGATGTATGGGAGGACCCGGGTTCTACCTTAGTTCTCCAATAAAACCATTTTCACCATCAAGCCTTCTGGTAAACTAGAAGGCTACACTGAACACAGAGTGCATAGTGGAGTCTCACCTGAGATGGATTATGGGTGAATAAAGGACTTAGATGTCTACAGTCATGGAAGGGGTTGGGGATGTTCTTTTTACTTATATTTCTACTTAACCATGCATTCTACTATAGTATTCATCAGATCCATTAATTCATTCATTCATAATATTCATTTTGCACACATATTCTAGTGTGTGTTATAATTAAAACCATTCATTCATCTAATCATTCAACCATAATTACATAAATAACCAAAAGCATTCAGACACATTGCAACACAAGGTTTTACCATGGTTCACCCCTCTAGGGCTATGTCCATAAATATCTTCTTCTTATTTATGTTTCTTCACCAAAATAGCATTGCGTGCATTACATCATAGGATAGTAGAGAGTAGTGAGGTGGACTAGTGTCGCAACAAGATCCATAACTTACGACCTAACCCTCAGCTACATCTCAATATTGACTCCATCTGAGCTCCACAACTCTCAAAAAATCAAATTCACAAGGGTTCTTCAAAAGTAAGTTATTCGCACCAAAAATGGACTAAGATGATAGACTCAGATTAAGATCATAATACTACTTCAATTTACTCATACATCTTCTATTTATACTACAAAAATGGGTTAAACCCCTTACATTATGACTCCAAAACCCTACCATAGCATGGTTAGGTTTGTCCACATATCTGACAGATTTCCACAAATCCTGTCGCACGCTACTTCCTTTGCCCTTTGTCACTTTGATCTTCCTTCTTTCTCGGTGTGTACTAATCCCTTTGGTCCATGCTTCTTTGTTTATTGCGCTTACTCTGAAAAATTTCCGCTTCAATAGGCCCCCAACACTAACTTGTGGCTCATCCTGAGCCACTCAAGTTGTGTATGCCTCTTGCACTCATTTATGCAACTCTTGAAACTTTTGCACCAATTCATGTCTTTTTTCCTTCATTGGTGCATTCTTCTCTATGAAGGTCTCTACGACTTGCACTATAACTTTCTCCTTAAACACTTGTATGCTTTCTATGTGCGCCCGTTCCATGTTGTTTTTCTCTGTTTCTAACGTTGTTATCATTTTTTCTACTTGTTCTTGTAGGGGCTCCAATTGAGCCTATCTAACCTATCGTTCCTCTTGGACTTCTTTTACTTATACCTGCAGGTTTTTAATTTCCTATGCAACCCTCAGTTTCTTTGAGATGGGCATTGTCTTATCCCTCGGCTTTAGATCCTGGACTATTGTATTCATATTTTCTTCTTTCTACTCCATATTGTATAAATGACCTACAATTAGTTGATAATATGCAGCTCTTACTACCAAGTTCTTATTCTGTGCAATAGTAATTTCTCTTGGTGCAACTCTTGTACTCAAAAATTCAATAATGTCAGCGAAATACTCATCAGCTATATGTACTAAAAATAATCGTGCATCTGGAAATTTGTCTTCCAAACTGCTTGGTTCTTCTCCATTAGTAATTCTTGACAAATGGTCAGGTCCTACATTCAATCTTCTTGGATTCACCACAACTTCAAAATCACATTCTTGAAATAATAATAGCCATCTGCATATCCTCCCCCCCAACATTGGCTTATTGACTAAATATATTAGGGATGAATGATCTGTAAATATTTTGAAGTGTTGTCCTAACAAATAATTTCTGAATTTTTGTAATGCATAAACCATAGCTAGACCTTCTCTTTCTGTAGTATTGTAGTTCTGCTCTGAATCTGACAGCTTTGACAACTTCTTGTTTGCAAAATATATGGGGTGATCTATATCACCTTCTCCTGGATGGGTTAATACTACTCCTAATGTTATTGCAGATGCATCCACATGCACATGAAATTCCTTTGACCAATCTTGAAACACTAGAATTGGCGCAGTGACCATCTTTTCCTTCAAAATATCCAAACTCTTATGGCACTGATCATTCAACTGGTACTTGATATCCTTCTTCAGTAACTTCTCCATTAGTGCAGTGATCTGTGTGTATCCCCCTGTGAACTTCTTGTAATATCCTGTATGGCCAAGTGTACTCTTCAACTGCCACACTGAATCTAGTGGTGGTAAGTTAACCATGACAACATTTTTAGCAGGATCAACCAGCAGACCCTGTTTACACACCACATGTCCTAAAAAAATACCAAAAGGTGCGTTGAAAATACATTTATTGATATTCAATGAGATCTGACATTGTCTACACATGTCTAACATCAATCTTAGTACTGTGACATGGTCCTTTAGTAAACTAGAGTAAGCAATGGGGTTCAAAGTTGGGTGATTGGAATATTCTTTGCCTTTCCACCCATCAACGCATAAGGAAAGCAATATAAACGTGGGAGTAGAATCTTGTTGCTCAGAGATTTTCTCTCACCCATTGGTTGTATTGATGTAAAGTAGGAAGAAAATTGGATAACAACAAAGTAGGTAGGCTAAGGAAAAGTGGGCTAAACACAATGAGACATACCAGGAGGAATGATGTAGGTTTTTATAGGCACATTGGAAGAAACAAATCCAAGAAAATAAAGACAAGTTGGGCTAGTAGAGTGGGCTCAACAAGTCGAGTTGCATACAAAGCTTCATCAAGGTTGCATATATGGACCCCACAATTGGTCAATATAGTAAGTACCTATAATACTTCAACTATTTATTTTCTTAACTAACTTGGGATTCTAAATTTTGTGATGTATTCGCTAGTTTAGAATAGTGTAGCATGAATAAATAGAAATATTTTCGAGAAAACCCAAGTGCCCTAGGAGTTTTTTAGCATGCTGAATCCATTTCTGCATTCAGATATGGATTTTGAACAACAAAAAATAGTGATTCGTGTAAATTTATATCGTCGGATTCCGATGAAAAAATCCATTTCGTAGAACAGCTAGCCAATGCCATTGCTAAATATATTGCATGAATATGGGCTCAATACACCAACATGTGGAACAAATGAGTACATACCTAGATCCAGATATATGGAAACATATTACATGAATATAGGCCACATGCATCGATATGTTGAATAGAATATAAACCTAGATCCAGAGCTAGATATGGTGAATATGACACATGAAGCAAAGGCATTATAGTGATTACATGCCAATTAAGATGGTGAAGTGATTACGCGCCAATTAAGGCGATTGAAAGATTATGTGTCAATCGCATGTGAATTAAGGTAGTGGAGTAACGGAGTTATCACCATGTGTAATGTAATTTTATAAGAGAGCCCTAATGTTATAAGGAGGCCCCTTCTTTCTTATTGGATTATCCATTTTTAAAACTATGGTTGCTTATGAAACCTAAGTTATATCTAAAAACAACAAAAGTTAATATTAATGTAAAGAGTAGCATTATTTACCTAGAAATTTGCACTGTCAATTGAAAATTGCAATCCTTAAATGTGAACCAAATATTTCACAAATAAATGTAACTCAATATTCAAATCACCTAGATATAAGGCCAAATAACAAGGCAAAGTGTTTGATTGGATTACATAAAGCACTTTGAAATGAAAATGGAAAAAAGTTTGTACGCAAAATTGGGAAATAAATAATTTCACGTGATTGGTTTACATTTCTCAAACTAATGCTAGTGAAATATCAAAATAAATAATTTCACGTGATTGGTTTACATTTCTCAAACTAATGCTAATGAAATATAAAAGACGGGAAGCCAATGGCTATACTTTCCTACTTTTGGCAAGAACTAATAACTTAACTTGAGAATATTAACCACATTATTTAATTTTTATAAAAGAAAAACAATTGTATATCATATTTATTGAGGAGTTATGTTTCTTGAGGGGTTGTGTGTTTTTTAAATGATGCATTATAGAAATACATCGGTTCATAAATTTATAATTATAATGTAATTAATATTTTATCTCTTATTATGTTGATACACATATATTTATTGGAAATGGTTAGAATTAATAGGATTTTAATCACACATGCGATTTTAATGGAAAAGATCTTATATGCTCGAATATTTTTCATCGTCATTTCAAGTATCAACTCATTTGCATAATAAAAGATGTAAGTTCTTTTTTCACTAAGGCCGTTCACTTCCTAGGTTGTTCGTTGTCTTTAAAATTAATGTTGCATGCGTGGAGACTTAGAAATAATGTTGTGTACTATACTTCTTTAAACAAATAATGTTGCCTACCATACTTCTTTAAACTTAAAAATAATGTTGAGTGAGAGACTTTTTTTAAGTAATGTTGTATGAGTGTCTATATATGTTGAGTGAGTGTGTGGAGAGAGAGAATCTTGAAATCTGATGTGAACTGGGCGAGAGAATATTTCAAAAACTACAACAATGGCGGACACCGCAGGGAGCCGAAGACTGGTTCCAACCTTTTCAGATTCGGTAACTGCGATGTGTTAAACTGGTTTGGTTTTTAACTGGAACTGTTTTTTTCTTTTTTTGGTTACAATTTTTTTCGTTCCCTATATCTCCTCCCACCGTGTGTTTACCTCCTCTTAGCCTGGTTAGAGACTTAAATGTTACTTATTTGGGGTCTGTTCCACGACACCTACCCTCATTTACTAGAGCATGTCGTCTGACTTATCCATTATGATACTATTTGTAGGCCCTAGTTCCTAGGTAGAGCATCCTCAACTTAACCTTTTGCTAATTGAGATTTGGATTGACTCCCCTGCCAAAGAACATTCAATGGAGCCTAGGTGGTGGATCTCCATAGTCATATCGGGCCGGGATGACATCTCGAAAGATGTCGATGCACTTATGAAGGTTACAAATGAGGTTATTTGGCAGCAGGCTGGCCTTTTCGACAGCGCTGACTCCCTGGGGAATGGTACCCTATCCTTAAATTCTACATAGGGTGATTTGACATCCCATCGACCTTCTCTTTCTACCGTTAAGCCTTGTTTACCTCCCATTTTCACTGGTGTTATCCCTAGTCTAACAGATTGTGCCCATAAAATTGCAAAGGTTTTTGTCACTCACATAGAGGCTAGTTTACACAGAGAGACAACTCCCCCTACATCACAGAAGAGGGAGTTTTAACTTGCAGGTCTCTCCCGTAGCCGACGACGACTATGGAAACCAAATAAAGCATACAGAAAGATGGTTTTAGGGTCGGATGTGGGGCTCAAACATGCGGCTAGATTGGATTTATGTGATCTTGTTGGTAGGGTATCATATTGTTATCTCTGCAATGTCACTTTACAGGATTGGGTTAATAGTCAGTGGGTTCCCCTGTTAGGTTACACACCAAAAATATTACACCTAATCAAGGGATGTTTAGGTTTCATTTGCAAGTCCCCTGAAGAATTGTCCATTCTGTTGGAGAGCAGGTGGGTTATGGGGGGCAACAACCTCATGTTAAAGCATTGGCACTTTGCTCTCAACTCGACTTTCGAGTACTTTTAGTTGTGCCATCTGTGGGTGCTTCTACCAGGCTTACCCATCCACCTCTAGAACGAAGTAACACTCATGGCCACCATAAACTCTCTTGGCTCTTTTATCTCTATGGATAGTCTTAACCTTACCGCTACGGTTATTAAGGTGGCACGAGTCTTGGTCAAAATTGACATACACAGTGGGCTTCCAGAAGTATTAGAGATTGAATGGTGGGGTCGTAAGACACTACAACGACTTGATTGCCTAGGCATTCCTTTTAGGTGTATCATTTTCCATTGCATCGGTCACTTTCGACAGGACTGTAAAGAATGGGTTTCCATGGACGATTCAGAGGACACATATCTGCAAGAGATTTTGTATAACTCTTCATCAGAGGCTACCCTTCCCGACGGAGGTCACCAGTCCAACATCGCCCTCGGAGAGTCTCTCGGGTAAGTTAAGGTCATACTACCCTGTGATTGTTTCTACTTTAACTTGTTTGGAAAAAGATACTCTGGATGCTTTTGGCTGGCTAAAACAAAATACTTCTTTTGAGGGGAGGCCCTTAGTGTCGGCTTTGGTTTTTGTTGGGCCCGCTGTTGGGTATTCTTTCCAACAGGTGGAAAAGGAGCCCATTTTTGTACCTCTGTCAAACGACGTCATCCAGGAAAATACCAGGAGTCTCGAACCTTTAGAGGTCTTAGGTCATATTACTTCACTCTCAACTGATCCAAGTGAATCCTACCATCATTATTCCACCTCCAAGTTTCCCTTTATCCCTTGCAGGAACCCTTCTACACTACTTGATTATCATGAATCGAAGGAAATTGATTCCTTATTAAACGAGGTATTAGACTCCCTGATACCATACTTAAGAGACCCCTCTATTACTTTCCCTTTGCCTGTCTTTTTGGGGAACTCTGTGTATAAAAACTTGTCTCGGGATGGGGAAGCTAGTACTTCACGACCAATTGGTGTAGGTAATGGAAAGGAATTTTCTTGGTCACGTGGCCTGGGAATTGAGTACTCCCCCATAAAAACCTGTAGTGATAGAAAAAAGTGTTCAACCTCCTCCTCCCAACAACCTGTTTCAATTTCTCCTTCCACTGATAGTGGAGCACTTAGAGTGGTGAAAGCCCTTGCTTAGGCGAAGTAATGATTTATCTCTCCCTAAACATTCGAGGTGTAGGGGGCTCCCTAAGAAGTTCCTATGTTTGACAACTATTGGATAAAACTTTCTCGGATATCTTATTTTTACAGGAAACTCTGGTCCCTGAACAAAAAGTTAGAACTTTCATGAGTGGCTTGCGCCCCTCATGGGTCACATGTGTTGTTAACTCAATGGGGACCTCAGGTGGACTTTTGGTTTCTTGGGATCCAAACAAATTTGAATTGGTACCTTACCTCTCTGTTGGTGGCATTTTATTGACATGGATCTGAATTGCAAGCAAGAGGAATCTTACATTATTAAACACATATGGCCCTTGTGTGGAGAGAAAGAAATTCTAGAACGTTGTGGCGGACAATGGTCTTCTCTCATACAAAAATTTGATCAATGCGGGAGATTTGAATTTTACAGTCTCACCTAGCGAAGTTTGGGGAGGATCTGCACAGGTGAGTCCCTTGTCAGAATATTTCGAATCACTTTTTCAGACCAATTAGTTAATTGATGTCCAACTAGAGAGAGTAGTCCCCACTTGGAGGAATGGGTGCATAGGGATCAACTCTATCGCCAAACGACTGGACAGATTTTACGTATATGAAGAGCTCCTATATGGAGTTGGTTTATATTATTCCTGGGTGGAATACCCCTATGTTTCCGATCACGCTCCGATCCTTTTACAACTAAGATTGGGCCGACTTACAAACCTTATCCGTTTAAACTCAATTCATAGTGGCTTCAGGAAAAGGATTTCATATCCCTTGTACACAAGATCTGGACAGATCCGCTATACCTTTCTGAAGGAGGCAGGCATTATAGAATCATTTGGAAGCTAAAGGATCTAAAGAAACAGACAAAGCTTTGGATCAGGGAAAAAAATAGAAAAAACATTATGAAGCTGGAGAATTTGGAATTGGATATTGATGAATATCTCGTGCATCGGGCCGGTGGTGATTTCTATCAGGATATAGACCAGAAAATAAGTATTATGGAACATGAAAAAAAAACATTACTAAAAGAAAATGAAGATCTGTGGAGGCAACACAACAGGACTATATGGATACAGGGCAGAGACGAGAACACAAAGTTCTTTCATCAATATGCCTGTTATAGAAGAAACCACAAACACATATGGGAGATTTTAGATTCCAATGGACTTTGTCATACATGTCAAGAGGATATAAAAGCAGAGGTTGTGAAATGTTTCAGTAATTTCTTCAAGGCACAAGAACTTCAATAAACAAGTGAACAATGTAGATTAGATGGGCTTTTCTCCCGTCTGGTAAATGATGTTTAGAAACAAGCTCCCTTTTTCGGCTTGTTAACTTAGAAGAGTTGAGGGAGGTTTTATTCATGTTTAAGAAAGATAAGAGTCCTGGGCCCGATGGCTAGATAGTAGAGTTTTTCACTTTCTTTTTTGATCTAGTGGGAGTCAACCTTTTAGATATGGTTGAGGAATCTAGGATGAAGGGGCAGATAGCTAGCAACCTCAATTCAAACTTTATAGCCCTCATCCAAAAATCAAATAATCTGACTACGTTCAATGATTTCATACCCATTTCTGTTTGCAATCTTTTTTACAAGTTAATTTCAAAGATCATAGAAAATTGTATCAGACCTATCCTATCTAGATCCCTCTCTGCTCAACAAATCAACTTTCTGAAGGGCCGAGAAATACAGGACGCCATTAGCACTACACATGAAAGCCTTCACAACATTAAAAATAAGAAATATAAGTCAATTATTTTGAAGCTGGATCTAGAAAAAGTGTATGATTGTATTGACTGGGATCTACTAAGAATGGTCTTAATTCAAATTGGTTTTGTGCTACAATTCACCAACTGGATAATGAGATGTGTCTCTTCATCTTCCTTTGTTGTTTTAGTAAATGGTGAAGCTACAAATTTCTTCAGGAGCGGCCACAGATTATGTCAGGGATGCCCTTTATCTCCTTTGCTATTCATTTTGGTATTGGAGGGTCTTAGCATACTACTTAAAGAAATCAAAGCAGCAGGGAAGATTACAGGCATAAGAGTTTCTAGAATGATTAAGATCCTTCATATTTTCTTTGTGGATGTCATTTTAATCATGACAAATGCTTCTATTAATGAATTGATAGAAATCAATGTGATAATCAAATTCTTCTACAAAGCATCAGGCTTAAAGGTAAATGAACAAAAATCAAATGTACTACACATAGGGTTATTGGAGGCAGACTTGGCCCTGTACAGTACTATTCTTCCATATAATTTTTCAAAGCTAGCTACAGGTTCTAGATATGGTTTTTATTTGACTACTGGGCTACACAAAAGTGTTGAATGGAACTGGTTTTTGTCCAAGATGGAGAAAAAAATAGAACTCTAGTGTAATAGATGGTTATCATTAGGTGGACCATTTATTTTGGTTAAATATACTCTTGAAAGTCTACCTATTTACTGTATGTTGTTAGCAACCATCCCGTGCACTATTTTAAACAAGATCAGGAATGTAATTTTTAATTTCTTCTAGAGAGGAAACAAGGACTCTTCTCATTTCCAACTTTGCAAATAGGACACTCTAGCAAAACCAAAAAGCTATGGAGGTTGGGGGTTCCACAATATCTTTCACTTCAGTAAATCCTTAGCAGCAAATACTCTCTGGAGGGTTCTAATGGGTGTAGGCATATGGCATGAAGTTATAAAAGATAAATATTTACCATCTACCACTATTATAAAATGGATCAGATCACCTACTTTCAACATGACCGCAGTCTCAAAAATATGGGGCGACCTCTTAAAATCCATTCACCTAATCACGCAGTGGCTTAGTTGGATTCCTGGTTCGGGACACCTTGTGGCTCTTGATAGAGACAAGATCCTGGGATTGGATGATAGATTCATTCTCTCCCTAGATTTTGTTTCTTTTTTAATACATAATAAAATCTCAGTTCTCTCACAAGCGAGGAACCTTGCTGACAAGTTGGACCCTCGACCAGTTGGTACAGGTATGGGGACCTTAGACTATCAGGATCGCTGGCAGCTGAATGAGAACGTTACTGCATGTCTCTCATCAGCACAGGAGCCTCCATACATGATTTCGATGATACTTTAATGTGGATGGGAGGTGACCATTCAGGGTACCTCACTGCAAAAAATGTTTACTTGGCTCTTATCTCCACACAAGTCTGCTCGGGTATTGATGGATGTGTTAGAATATAGAAGATTGTGCTCGTTTTTCCATTGACAATACCCTTGTCACCCAATCATAGGCCGAAGCCACCCTCTGGGAACCTTGACCTTGACAGAGAAAAGAATCCTAGTAGCAATCCAATAGCTAAGAGAGGCTAATGCACCAAGCAAGAAGAGAAACCAAAGCTGATCAGATAGTCCCACCCAGAAACTAGCACAACACCTTCCCCAGAAACTTGCGCACAAAACTGCCAACTACAGTGCGCACAACTTGATTTTTGCAATTATGAGAATGTGAATAATGAGAAATGGCACCCTGTATTTATAGCAATCTGGCAGACTTGCCTGGGCCGACTTCTCCTTCTGGGTATTAATTAATTCATATTAATTATATTTCTGCAGCCGACATCTCGTCTAGGGTTTCCTTTACTTATTTTCTTCCTTTCGGAATATTATGATCTCATCATAGGTCACAATAAAGGTTCATACCTCCCGAAGATACCATAATATCAACACTCCCTCCTAGATAGGGAGGTATGGTATTGAGCACAAACAGACCATTCAACTGGTAGTATCACGAGCACCATCATTATTATCCAACTGGATAATCTCCTATGACAACTGGTACAATATCAACTGATAGAACACACCTGTGTTTATTTATGGTAGTACGCAACCACTCAAACTGTGACACACAGTCACAACCAATGGAACAAATCCACCACAGTAGTATATCTCTACTGTCTGGAGACAACTGGTACCATTCATCCGGTAGCATCAATATAGTTGTATAGACTATCTCATGAGCACCATCATCACAATCAGTGTTATCAGTTGCATCATCTCTCGAAACCATACTCCATCTGAGTAATCAGACATGATGCTAGATAAGTCACTCACATCACGGAGTGATACAAGAGCAATTCTTCTAATCCTAGAAGAGTAAATGTTCTGAACCATTTTCCATTTGGGAAATATTTGTCCTTTGCTCATCCATCTAGCTGATAATCATTTTCAAAATTGTTGATGGTCTTCAAGGCAATCAGAACAAAATAGAGCACAACTATGTCTATCCATAGTAGTACATAACTACAATCCAGTGGTACACTACCACACCAAGTAGAAAACAAGTACTTGATCAGTAATATATAATCACGAACAGTGGAACACATCCACCATAGTAGTATACATCTACTGTCATATGGTCTTCATAACAATCATTTGATATCAACCTGCACAGAAACAATGTTATGATATAAACTGAATCATCTAGGCCAATCTTTCACTCACATCTGTAAGATCTGAAACAATATCTGCCCTTAGTATAGAACATCAACAATGGGCTATCTTCCCTATTCTTCTCAAACAAGGAAGAATGTTTGTTCTGATTTCTGAGCCTGGACCATTCCTCACCCTGGGCCATTCCTCCAACACTAAACAATGTGCAACCTGGAGAGAATGAATACACCTTAAGGAATCACTGTCCCTTATTTCTGAACTTGGACCATTCCCCACCCTGGGCCATTCTTCCTACACTAATCAAAGTGCACCCTGGAGAGAATGTATAAACCCTAAGGAATGACTGTCCCTGATTGCTGAGCCTGGACCATTCCCCACCCTGGGCCATTATTCCTACACTAATCAAAGTGCACCCTGGAGAGAATGTATAAACCCTAAGGAATGACTGTACCTAATTCCTGAGCCCGGCCCATTCCCCACCCTGGGCCATTCTTCCTACACTAATCAAAGTGCACCCTGGAGAGAATGTATAAAACCTAAGGAAGGAATGTCCAGACCATTTCCTCGGTTAACCACAAGAGGAAAAGACTGTCCTGTATCAACCTCCAAACAAACCATTCCTCATGTTAACCACAATGAGAAATCGTTGTCTGGTGAGGTGGGCTAGTCTTCTTGAGTAACTGTCAAGAAGAGAAACTACCCTAGACCACTCCCCATGTTAACCACAATGTAAAGTCACTGTCTATGATACATCAACAATCTGGACCATTTCCCATGTTAACCATAATGGGAAATCGTTGTCCGTCAGAGATCTCAATTAAATTTCCAAACTAGAAAGGAAACTACTCATCCTGGACCATTTTTCGAACTGAAAAATGATTGTCCATCAATCAATAATACATCAGTGCTCCCTCCCAACCTGGGAGTCATATCTTCCTTTTTCAATAAGGAAGTCGTCTCCACGAGCTTTAGCTTGAGTACGCAAACTCTTTCATCTTGGACAGAAGCTTTACCAAAATGTCTGCTTATCTGCTCATCTGTGGAGATATGTATTTGAGAACCACTTTCTCCTTTCTAGAATTCATCACAGATAATGTAATGCTTGATTTCAAATGTACTTCTATCTGGAACACTGGTTTTCTCTGAAGGCTTCATGTAGCTCTGATCAATAGAGTATATCATTGTTGGAAAAGTGGAACATATCCTTCTGTCATCATGAGATCTGATCTGCTGAGTGATCATCTTGATACAATATCTCTATTATAGAAAATATTCACCATGCTTCTGCTATGCACTGGAGGTTCTTCATAGAGTTATCTTTTTCCATCTGCATACAAGGGTCTCTTTCTGGTATGCCTCAAGGTCTCGAGGTTGCTCTTCATACGCTCTTAGTTCAATTGCATTCATCTGATGTAGAACTCCAACTCATGGATATTGCAGATGATATAATGAATCATGTAGATGTATGTCTGGTTTACTCAAATAGGTAATCATCATAGTTTTCTCCCTCCATCTGGGAGAACCTCTAGTTATGGATCTTGCAAAGCTTTTATTCATAAGTCTTCCATACACTATTCTTCATTACAACTTTCAGTTTATCTGCTTGATTTCTTTTTAGTGAGTTCATATCAGACTGGTAATCTTGTGATTCTTAATACAATGACTGGTTGTTCTGGCTTCTCTTTCTTTCTTGGAATCTTCATGTTCTTTCTTGTGTTTTTCTATAGCTCTTGGGTTCATGGATTTTCTTATAGATTCCATGCCCTAAAGATTCCATTTCTTTCTTTAATCATAGGATCACATATGTGGATGGACAACCAGGGATACTTTAAGGCTTCTCTTCGAAGAAGAATTCTTCTAGGTCAAACTGAACACGTATTGCTTTTCATGGCTGTTACCATGGATATATACTTCATCATCTTCAATGGATCATAGGATTATCTCCCTCCTAATCCTTGCTTCATGTATGAGTGCATATAATCGGCTCCCTCCGTCTAACAAAGTCCAGGCTTTCATCTTCATCTTTATTGTCTTCTGCAATATATAATTGGCTCTCTCTATCCAATAGACTCCACGCTTCCATTTTATTGTCTTCTACAAAAACGCCATAAGTCTTTCTCCAATTTCCTCTTGATTGCTGACTTATTTTTGTCTTTGCTTCTTCTAAGTCTCTTCATGATTGATTCTGATTTCGGTTTATCTTGTAATAGCTTCCACATGATTTGTTTGATGTATTTCATCCTCTGACTTGTATAATAATAACGATCCTTATCTTGTTGTTATTTCATAAGTATATTTTTTCTTGGAACATATTATCTTCTAAGAGATATATATGTAAGATATGTACAGAGACTATGCAAACAAGATATGTACAGGAAATAAGAGGAGTATTGTTACCTTTAGAAGAAGAAGTCTCTTACATCCTGCTTAGTCTTCTTTGTAGGTTCCTTTTCTTCGACAACTGATGCTTTGTGTGTCCCCTTCCTTTTCTTTAGCTCGGGAGAATGATTCTTGTAGCGACCATACTTTCCACAGTTGAAGCATTGTACTTCTGAAATATCTTTCTCTTGATTTGGCTTCATCCTTGAGCCAAACTTCCTTTTGTTCCTGAATTTCTTGAATCTTGTTGTGAAGGATTGATCATTGTACTTCTTTTGGGGTTTCTCTTTTGCATTGATTCTTGATTCTTCTTGAGCACAGTAAGTCCAAAGTTCTTCAAATGTCAGATACTCCTTCCTTATGTTCATGCTTGCGGCAAATGCATCCCATGTCTTGGGAAGACCATTGAGTACTATGTTTACCAATTCCTTCTCTGAAATGATCTCTTCAATATCTTGTAGTTGATATTTTAACTGGGATATCCTCACAAAGTATGATGCTATGCTATCATCATCATTCATCTTCATGTCACAGATCTCATTCTTCAGACTCATTATTTGTCTAATGTTTCTGTCTGAGAAGAGGTTTGTTAGGGCATCGTACATCTTCTTCGATGAGTCAAGATGGGAGATGTAGGGTATCAAGTGGTATTTTATAGAATCCACTATGATACTCATGGAATTGATGTCAACGTCTTTGAACTTCTCCATAGCTGCAACGTTCTGCGGTTCCTTCTCTTTTCCTTCTTCAAACTCTGGTTTCAAGATATCCAACACTTTATTCTTGGCAAGGATGAGGTCAATTCTTGTCTTCCACGCTTTGAAGTTAGAAGCTCCATCTAACTTGTTTTCTGTCTTCATAGAGTAAGTCATGGCTGCTTTGACTTGGTCAACCCTAGATTTGACCAAAAATTCAAACTTCACGTCTTGGCTTTCTGAGAGTACCAGGAGATGCACTAGGCTAGGGCGCACTGATATATCCAAAGATTAGGTCAATCCCTTCACTCAAGGTGCCTCAACAAGAGGATTAGGGTTTCTGCAACTGCACCTGCTAGTAACCCTAGCTGCAGTGTCTTGGAAGATGCTCCTGCTAGTAACCCTAGCGACAGTTCCTCAGCTAGCTCAATATTCTAGCGGCTATGCTTCCTTCCAGCATTTAGACTGAATGAAGGAGGTGTGGGCCCATAACTTGTTAGAATATAGAAAATTTTTCTCGTTTTCCCATTGACAATACCCTTGTCACCCAACCATAGGCCAAAGCCACCCTTCAAGCACCTTGACCTTGACAAAGAAAAGAATCCTGGTAGCAATCCAATAGCCAAGAGAGGCTAATGTACCAAGCAAGAAGAGAAACCAAAGCTGATAAGATAGTCCCACCCAGAAACTGGCACAACACCTTCCCCAGAAACTTGCGCACAAAACTGCCAACTGTAGTGCGCACAACTGACTTTCTGCAATTCTGAGAATGTGAATAATGAGAAATGGCGCCCTGTATTTATAGTAATCTGGTAGACTTGCCTGGGCTGACTTCTCCTTCTGGGTATTAATTAATTCATATTAATTATATTTCTGCAGCCGACATCTTGTCTAGGGTTTCCTTTACTTCTTTACTTCCTTCCGAAATTTTATAATCTCATCGTAGGTCACAATAGAGGTTCATACCTCTTGAAGCTACCATAATATCAATAGGATGGAGGTGTGGCTTATGGAAATGGGATATCCAACTTAAAATAAAATTATTCACTTGGCTGGTAGTAGAGGGAAAGATAATTACATGGGATACACTCCAAAAAAAGGGTTGGGAAGGCCCCAATCAGTGTCCATTATGCAAGAGCAAAGTCGAAGACATAAACCATCTCTTCATTAGCTGCTTTTTCACAAAATCAATCTGGGAAAGATTAAACACTTTTCTGAGTTTCAAGGGTGCATGGACAGGTTCATCATTTTCGGATTGTTATAAATCTTGGACAAAGGAGAAAGAAAATATTTCATATCTCTCGGCCCTTATCTGTTGGTATATTTGGTTGGAGAGAAACTCTGCAATTTTCAAGAATATTTCTCCCTCTGCACTTTCGGTAACCATAAAAACTATTGGTGCCCTCAAAAGAAAGCATTTTATACATAAGCCTTTACAAGCTCGCACATGTTCCTTTTCTCACCATACGGGAAACACTCTAGCATGTTTTGATGGTGCAACTCAGGATGATGGCAAACAATGTGGAGCCGAGGGTGTCCTAAAAACACCCGAGTCTACTGTTATTAGATGGATGATGAATTGCGGTGAGGGCACTAATCCTAAAGCAACACTTATGGGAGTCTGGGCAACATTGACTCTGGCACACCACCTATCTATACATAAACTACAGATCCTGGGGGATTCAAAGGTGGTCATAGATTGGCTAAAAAAAAAAAGGTAGATTACAAGCATGTGCAATTGAGGGCTGGCATATCAAAGTGCTGGAATTAATTAAAGTTTTTCAAGAATTAAGCTTTCAACATATACATAGGGTACACAACAAGGAGGCAGACACATTATCAAAGCAATCATCTCTGGAACTTGAAGGCAAATTCACTTTTTACAGCTGGCTAAATGGCATGGAGGGTCCCAGAAAACACATCCATTTGTTCTAGTGTTGATTTCACTTTTTGACAAAGTTTTTTGGGCTTGATGTTTCTACTTTCCATTGATCAGATGTAGACAAATGTACAACCAATCGTTTGGCTTAGACTTATTGCACTCACACTTTTTTTGAGTTTTGGAACTCTGAACTTATATATTCTCTTGTAATATATGAAATTATCTTTCTTGGACAGTATTATAGTTTTATATCCCAAGTGGATCTATGATGTAAAAAAATTATATATCCAATATAATTGAGTAATTTTCCTTTTGGAAAAAAAAAGTGTGTGGAGAGATAAAAATAATGTTTAACTTTGGCAATCATTTTACCTTTACCACTCTAGCCAATCATTTTACTTTTACCACTCTATAGTGCAAATGGAATTGAGGCTTATGAAAATGTGATAGTGCTAATGGAAACCATTAAGATAATATTAGGGTTAGGGTTTGTATCACTATGAAAAAATTTAATAGATGTTAAATTAGATGTTCAATGAATGCCTTATCCAATGCAAAATCAAAATGTACAACATATCTAAATTGTCTATTGACGTTCATCAACAATTATGTGACTATGCTAATTAATAGAGTAAACTAGCTTGCAAATTTCAACCATATAAATTATTTTTAATGACTTTACACATTTTGCAAAAATATCTAAGTTCATCAACAATTTTGAATTATGTAATTGTGCTAGTTAATAGTTAATAGAGTAAGCTATCTTGCAAATATACAAAAGACATGGATAAAAAAGTGATGATTTTTCCACCATATAAATATAAATCATTAAATTAATTTTTAATGGTTTTACCCATTTTGCAAAAGCATTCAGGCCACATGGATAAAAAAGCAATGGTTTTATATTTACAAATTATATCATATTAATAAAGAAAAGAATAAGGATTCATTTCTTGAGATGCAGCTATCGAATAAGTCATTATGGTGATTAATAAGTTATTGTTACTTAGAAATAATGGAGAAAGCGCTAGTTATAAGCACCAGTTATAAGCTTCAGTTGTGAGAGTTAGTTGTAGGCATGTTAAGAGTCAGTTCTTAGTTAAGAGTCTAGTTGCCTTTGGTTTGCATGTAACCGACTCGAGAGAGTCTTTTCCTATATAAAGATGTAATCCGTCTTCATTGAATAATACAGAAGTGAGCGTAGCCTCACCGTGTTGTTTGCCTAATATATTTTGTCTTGGTATCAGAGCTTGAGAGGTGCGGACTCCCGGCAGGCCAGTGAAGTGTGAAAGCACTTGCATGAGTCGGCTGCATATCATTTCGAGGAGTGTGGAGTTTGACAGCAAATATTGAAGCATGCAGCATAAGCTTGGGAGCAAGCTTGAAGGTTTTGAATGCGTGAGTCTGGTGTGTGAGCTTGGGAGCAAGCGTGAAGGTTTTGAATGCGTGAAGTTGGTGCGTGCAAGGTTTGCATGCATGAATGCATGCGTGAGTTTTTGAGATCAGGTGCATGCGTGGAGTTTGATTGCATGTGTGTGAAGCTTTTCATGCGTGAAGTTGAAGGAAGGGCTCTTTTATTAAAGTGAGTCTTTTATTATTAAAGTGAGGTATACTTTATTTTTATTAAAGTGAAGTTTTTTCTTATGATTACCTTTGAAAATCATAAAGGCGGAATTTTTATTATTAAAAGTGGATGCATGTGTGAAGTTTAAACTTAATGTGGGATATTAAAGTTTAAAAAAGGAGGATATTTTGGATATTAAGGTGCATGCTTGATTTAAAGGTTGATATATGCATGTGAGGTGGTGTTATGATTTAAAAGTGGTGCATGCATAATTTAAGCTGAGAGCAGAGGTAGATGTGGATCAGTGGATCCAAAGGTAGAGCGGCGGACTTCTCAGCATACGAGAAATCTCGAAAAAAATTTGCATATCCTTGGTGATTTACTTGCAGAGACTAAATTGCAGCAATGGCGAATCCACTGGCAGAGACCTACCTCAATGAAGCCAACAAGTTAGATGGATCGAATTTCATTAACTGGAAATTCAATATGCAGACACTCATGGAGGGCTATGGTGTATGGAACATTGCGAAGGGAACTGAACTAAAACCTGATGCAGCTGCAGGTGCGACAACAACACAGATCCAAGACTGGGAGAAGCACGAAAACAAGGAAAAGGTATTGCTGCGCATGTCAGTTAAAGATAGCATAATTCCACATATTAAAGACGCTACAACTTCTGCTGCTACATGGACAACTCTTAAAGCATTGTATGAAACTAGCAACACAAATCACATTTTGTTCCTGAAAACTAAATTGCTAGGCATTAAGATGGATGGAAATGAATCTATTAGTTCATTTTTGGGTCATATTAAAGAGGTGAAAGACAAGCTAGTAAATATAGGGGAA
>ML813960.1:119050-142316 GCA_009831015.1 Picea engelmannii | reverse complement strand
TTATAAGATATGGGGTGGGTGTAGATTTTAACTTATACAATATTTTACTGCAAACAAATTTTCAATAAAATAACATAAAAGATATAATAGAAAATACAAACATTACACAGAGATTTTTCCCCTGGAAACCCAAACCGGGATAACCAACATATTCTGTATTCATTCATTGAGTTACATTGTTTACAATACAATATATATATAGGAGCCAATGCCATCCAAAACCCTAACCCAATGACCTGGATTAGTCAACAACCCTAATTTTTTAACCGGAAATAGAAAACCATTTGCAAAAACTATGTTCCGTGAGAGAATATATATTGGTGTGGTCAGTACCAGTTTACGATTTTCAACGACCGTAACAAGTATTTTTGCTACATCAAAGAACATGGTGACTTCAATTGTTTTTGTTACATCAAAATTCATGGTAAAAGTCCAAATGATCGCTTGTTGTGAAGAGACCGAGTGGAGTATATCTCGAGCTGTCGTGGAAGAGTTTTCTGCTATGAGAGATAAGTGCTCTTAAAGTTAAGTTATTGTTAAGTCCAAAAGTAGGAATATCTACAGTCACGTCACTATTTTTCGGTGAGGAAGAACACTGTAAAAGAAGTAAAGGAAATTCAATAGCATTCTGACCAAGCGCTCCTGACTCAGTGAATGATTCCAAGCCCCACACCTATTGCAGAAGTGATCCGTGACGTGTTTTCTGAAGCAAAGTCTACGATGTTCTTTGCTGCTGCATGGATGTATTTCCTAAATATTCTGCGTGGAAAATAGACTTATGTTCTCGTGCGAAGGACTGGTTCAAGGTATCTAATCACTTTCTGTAACGTGGAGCGTGGAGGTATTTAATCATTGTTGGAGCATGGATTTAACTTATCTAATCACTACATATTGGTGCGACTGGTGACATTGTCAAATGTGAAAATAGTGTTTGGTCTCTGTTGCGTTTGGTGCGTGTGCAGAGAGGAGGTGTGTATGATTTATTTGGTATGAGCATTTGGTGCATTTAGAGTGTTTGGAGCATAAAGCGTGTGGTGCGACCTGCTAATCAATTTGGAGTGGATGTCATTTAGCGATGTAAATGGAAAGAAGAATAGAACTCCAAACTACATGAAGACAATCTGAGACATGATCCTGTATGAGCCGAGACACAGAGCCTAGATGTGGAGCGAGGATTTTGGCATGGTGTGTTGATTTCACCTTGCGCGTTGCCTCTGCTATAGCTGTTGATTTGTGTGTCAAGCAAAAGTGGATTGTCATTGTTAACGCTGCATATTCATTTAGAACATAATCCTTGATTATTCTTATTTTCAAAGTGTAAAAGGCAAGGGTTGTAATTTTTTATTAATTTGGTGGCCAACAAAGAGAATTAATGTTCTATGTTTATGAGATAATATATATTGGTGTGGTCAGTACCAGTCTACGATTTTCAATGACAATAATAAGTATTTTTTCTACATCAAAGAACATGGTGGCTTCAATTGTTTTTGTTACATCAAAATTCATGGTAAAAGCCCAAATGATTGCTTGTTGTGAAGAGACCGAGTGGAGTATATCTCGAGTTCTCGTGGAGGAGTTTGCTACTATGAGAGATAAGTGCTCTTAAAGTTAAGTTATTATTAAGTCCAAAATTTAGGAAGTGTGAGTGAATTTTGTAGGTCAAAGTAAAAGTAAAAGTTAACGGATATAAGGATTTAAGAGTATAGTCTTGTTGTGATATCCAAAGTTAAAGTCAAAATAAAGTTAAGTCAATATTGATATCAAAGTGAGTTTTGGCTTATAGAGTATTTTAAATCTAGAGTGAATTTGGGTTTTGAAATTTATTGTATAGAGTTGATAAAGTCAACTTGAGTTTATAAATATTTGAAGAGTTTGATGTCAACTTAAAGAGTCAATTTCAAGTATGGGTTGTAAAGTGAAGTTTGAGTAAAAGTCAAAGTTGTTTTTTTAATGTATTGGGTCAAAAGTAAAGTTAAGTTGTGAGGTATTTGGTGAATAAAAGGTTCATTAAAGTCTAGTCAAGTTGAGGTCACAATTTGTAATTGAATTGTAATGGGTGCATGATCGGTTGTACCTGACACCATGGTTATTGTGTTTATTCTTCAACAAGCGAGCGTGATTCCACAATTCATAATGGGTAAAGGAGGAAAAAGACATCAAACAACTAATCAAGAAATTGAATTATTACAACAAGACCTTGAAGATGCTTTGCAAGAAATAGATAGATTACAAAAAAGAAATCAATCAATAATTGGAAAAGTTGTAGAATTCAGGACACGAGACAATGAACTCTATCGTGAATTTGTTTTTTCCGCTACACAAGGCATTGACACACTAGAAGAAAATTTGACATCATTAGATAAATTTATGGATGATATTTTTAAAATTGAAGATAAAAAAGACACATTGATAGAATTACTACAACAATAACTATTGGCAAAGGAGAATGTATTGTCAACACTCGCAAATGAATTCAAATAACTGCAACAAGAAAAAATATAGTGTGATGCAATTTGTGATACTAGTGACTTGATTAAGAATATTGATAGTTTGGGTGATTTTTGTTTTCTTGTTGATGATAATAATGTTGATGTACATATATCTCTCTATTTTTTGGAGGCTCCAAATGATGTTCCAAATGATGATGATAGCGATGATGTTGAAATAGGTTTCTTTGAAAAACATACTAAGGGAATAGGTTCAAAACTTTTGAATAAAACGGGTTGTGATGGTAAAGGTTTAGGCAAGAATTCTCAAGGTATCAAGAAGCCCATACAAGTATATGTAAGACCAAGAAATGAAGGCCTTGGTTATGAAGGCAACACAAGCAACGGCGACATCAAATTTGTGAAAGCAGAATCATCGACAACAAATGAATCATCTACAAGTAGCAGCAGAAGCAATGAACCTGGTGCAACAACCACAACATCCAACCAAGTAAAAAAGCACGAGCAAAAGAAGAAAGAATGTTGCAGTCAGTGTGGAAGAATAGGACACGTGAAAGAAAAATGTTGGAATTTATATCCATGCAATATTTGTGGTCTTAAAAATCACGATCATCAAAAGTGTTGGAACAAAGAAATTTCAAAGCCTCATATACAAGTACAATGTGGATGGATAGATGTCCCTGAATGGAAAAATGTTATGTTCATGTTGAAAGTATTTTATAGGTTGAAGTGTTCAAATGTACGCCAATATCTCCCATACAAAGTTCATGCATTAGTTGGTCCCCCAAAGGTCAGTTGTCATTAAAGTCAGTTGTACATGTTTAAGAAAGAGTTGTCAGTTTATCGAGTCATTTTATTGGTTCGTGTTAACCCAAAAACCACTTTGTAATGTCAGATGTAAGTTTGTGGTCGGCTGAAACCACTTGATGTAATGAATGGTTCATGACAATGCAAAACCAATTTGAGCTTGTAATGGTTACGAGTAAGCCGAGAAAACCCAGTATATGATGTATTGGTTGAGGGTAAGCTGTAGAAAACCCATGGAAAGGTCAATGGTAAGCTAGAAATCCTTGATATGAAGATGATGCAGTTCAGATGATTGACTCATATATAGCACAGGAAGACAACATCAAATGAAGAAACAAATGCAGATGAAGAAGAATGAAAATTATGTAGAGATGATGCATAAGACTATATGTGATGTAGAATACAAAAGACACAAATGCAGACAACTCAGATATCTGGTTTGAATCACAAGTATTCATTAAGGGGAGTATGAAGGAATAATTTATACTTGTGATAATTATATGATGAAATTATTATTAATGTAAGTAGGCTTGTTCTAGAAGTCTACGTATGATCAAATATGAGGACAATGAGTGAAGTTAGGGATGGAGATATTCTTGGAGATATTGTTGACATAGTTGTGGAGATTGTTATGCTATATTGGACATCTCATTATGAGAAACTCAATGCTATACTATGAGGCCTCATGAATGTATTGAATGTAGAGAGATGTATCATTATTTTGTATATTAATGATTATGTGAGTTTTGTGTGTATATTTGCATTCATATGATGATTTCTGTGTGTTATTATTTGTTGCTATGCTTCTCTTAATTCCTACACAAATATCTTTGTTGGCATCATGGATGTTGTATGGGAAGTGATAATGGGGAGGATTCACCTTTGTCTTTGGGGGATACCTGTGTCTCTTCTGTTGCGATCTTAGAATCTAGGGAGGGTATTTTATTTGAAGGTCAACCTTGTTATTTTTCAAGGCATATAAAATTGGGGTATGTGGATGCTAAGGGTGGCGTTGGTGGTGATTTGGCTTCTATAGTTTTAAAAGGGCAAATAGGTGGAACGAGAGGTAGGAAATCTCGTATATATCAGTCCCAAGAGTGGGATCATTTAGAGGTCCATTAGGAAAGCAATTATTTATCGAAGGGGTGGTTAGAGTGAGCCAAACCCCATGGATTTTCTCTTAATGATTTATATGTCCTTAAATTGTACAAGGTTAGAGAGCCCTGCTAAAAAACTCACCCTAAAATGGTTGGTGGAGTCACAAAAGCATGTTATTCTTTTACTTCAAAAGTTGATGGATGAAGGGAATAAAATATGTGCATAGTTAGTTAAGTATTTGCGTGGTTGGGAGTTCATCGGTTCATATTCCAAGGGTAGGTCTAGAGGGATAATCTCTAGATGGAAACCTATATTTTTGTCTTGCATTAATTCATGGTCATTAGATTCAGGCTTGGGATTGATCCTATACTGATCGAATTTGAGGAAGGAGATATTCATCTTGAACCTTTATGGCACATAGTCTGTTAGAGTTGCCTTTGGTATAAATTCTTCAAGTTGAGTTTTATTGGCCACTGTCACACTATTATTGGTGGGGATTTAAATTTCTCCAGTGGGAATTATAAGATATGGGGTGGGTGTAGATTTTAACCTTGTACAATATTTTACTTCAAACAAATTTTCAATAAAAGAACATAAAATATACAATGGAAAATACAAACATTACATAGAGATTTTTCTCCTGGAACCCAAACCGGGAAAACCAACATATTCTATATTCATTCATTGCGTTACATTGTTTACAATACAATATATAGGATCCAACGCCATCCAAAACCCTAACCTAATGACTTGGATTAGTCAACAACCCTAATTCCTTAACCGGAAATAGAAAACTATTTGCAAAAATCATGTTCCATGAGAGAATATATATTGGTGTGGTCAGTACTAGTCTACGATTTTCAACGACAGTAACAAGTATTTTTGCTACATCAAAAAACGTGGTGACTTCAATTATTTTTGTTACATCAAAATTCATGGTAAAAGTCCAAATGATCGCTTGTTGTGAAGAGACCGAGTGGAGTATATCTTGAGCTGTTGTGGAGGAGTTTGCTGCTATGAGGGATAAGTGCTCTTAAAGTTAAGTTATTATTAAGTCCAAAAGTCGGAATATCTGCAGTCGCGTCACTGTTTTTCAGTGAGGAAGAACATTGTAAAAGAAATAAAAGAAGTTCAATAGCTTTCTGACCAAGCACTCCTGACTAAATGAATGATTCCAAGCCCCACACCTATTGTAGAAGTTATCTGTGACGTGTTTTCTGAAGAAAATTCTACCATGTTCTTTGCTGCTGTGTGGATGTATTTCCTAAATATGTTGCGTGGAAAATAGACTTATGTGCTCGTGCGAAGGACTAGTTCAAGGTATCTAATCTCTTTCTGTAGCATGGAGCGTGGAGGTATCTAATCACTACTGGAGCATGGAATTATCTTATCTAATCACTACATATTGGTGCGATTGGTGACCCCGTGCAATGTGAAAATAATGTTTGGTCTCTGCTGTGTTTGGTGCGTGTGTAGAGAGGAGGTGTGTATGCTTTGTTTGGTATGAGCATTTGGTGCATTTAGAGTGTTTGGAGCATAAAGCGTGTGGTGCGACCTGCTAATCAATTTGGAGTGGACGTCATTTGGCGCTGTAGAAGGAAAGAATAATAGAGCTCCAAGCTACACGAAGACAAGCTGAGATACGATCCTGTATGAGCCAAGATGCAGATCCTAGATGTGGAGTGATGTTTTGGCATGATGTGTTGATTTCACCTTGTGCGTTGCCTCTATTATGGCCATTGATTTGTGTGTCAAGCAAAAGTGGATTGTCACTGTTGATGTTGAATATTCATTTAGAACATAATCCTTGATTATTATTATTTTCAAAGTGTAAAAGGCAAGGGTTGTAATTTTTTATTAATTTGGTGGCCAAGAAAAAGAATTAATGTTCTATGTTTATGAGAGAATATATATTGGCGTGGTCAGTACCAGTCTACGATTTTCAATGACAGTAACAAGTATTTTTGCTACATCAAAGAACGTGGTGACTTCAGTTGTTTTTGTTACATGAAAATTCATGGTAAAAGTCCAAATGATCGCTTGTTGTGAAGAGACCGAGTGGAGTATATCTCCAGCTGTTGTGGAGGAGTTTGCTGCTATGAGAGATAAGTGCTCTTAAAGTTAAGTTATTATTAAGTCCAAAAGTTAGGAAGTGTGAGTGAATTTTGTAGGTCAAAGTAAAAGTAAATGCTAAGGGATATAACGATTTAAGAGTATAGTCTTGTTGTGATATCCAAAGTTAAAGTCAAGATAAAGTTAAGTGAATATTGATATCAAAGTGGGTTTTGGCTTATAGAGTATTTTAAATCTAGAGTGAATTTGGGTTTTGAAATTTCTTGACGTATAGAGTTGATAAAGTCAACTGAGTTTATAAATATTTGAAGAGTTTGATGTCAAGTTAGAGAGTCAAGTTCAAGTATGGGTTGTAAAATGAAGTTTGAGTAAAAGTTGAAGTTGTTTTTTTAATGTATTGGGTCAAAAGTCAAGTTAAGTTGAGAGGTATTTGGTGAATAAAAGGTTCATTAAAGTTGAGTCAAGCCGAGGTGACAATTTGTAATTGCATTGTAATGGGTGTTGAGGAAAAGATATGAATTGATCTTACTCAAGCATTTTCAGACTTTACTTGGCTAAATTAAAGTAGACGGGAATGCCACCCTATGTTTATAGCCAACAAAAATAATATCCTAACTCACAAGTATTAATTACAAGTTCTTAGGCTAGTCTTTTATCAACATAAAGCTTGTTGGAAATTCACTTTTTATGTATTTTTTCAGAATATATCAGCTGCTGAAATAAATGTAAGAACAAAAGTAAAGACACCAAGATGATAATCAAGACAATTGAGACATAAACCAATCATTTATTTCATTCAAATTCACCAAAGTCATTTTCTTTAGAAAATCTCATATAGAAATCTTCGACCAAAGTCAAACTTAGACATCCCCGATGGAACATACAAAAGGACCTCTGACAAAAAACCAAAACTGAACTCTAAAAGATGGATCAACTTGCCACAGATTGCTGCCCACCTGACTCTGCACAATAGCCTTTGTCAGTCATGAAAACTAATTCACAAACATACAAGTCTACACAGACTATCAAAGATAGATCAAAACCTCTGAAGAACAGGTGTTTGAATGATTTGATTCAACCCTGAATATTGTTGTCTACAATAAGACCCTACTATCATAAAAGAGAATTAGGCTATGATGAATATATGAATGAATGAAAACCGAATTATCTCAACATAAACTCAAAGAGCAAACCTTAGAATGATTTTGCTTATATCCCCTTCTGTTCCTCCCTTTCCTTTTGCTTTTAAATTAGAATTGGTTGAAGTAGTTGAACCAACTCATTAGTTAAGCTAACTAAAGACTCAACTAACTTTATTTAAGGGGGGGGAAAGTAATAATCATAATAGGATCATAAATAAATAATAACTAGTAGGTGGGATCCCTTGTAACTCCCTTTAGTTCACGATAATCATAACAATTATGACATAACCATTAGCTAAGCAAACACACCTCCTTGTGCCTCCCCTCAACATATTTACTTTTGGCAATTTTAGCTCATGAAATTTGAAAACATTTCAAAATAATACTCATATATCCAAAATAAAACATGTTGTCCAAAATCTATGAAGTCAACTGTCATAAAACAATAGATAACATAAAATTCAAAAGCCATATTTTCTAGTCTATGAAGCAACCCTTCCTTGGTTGCTGCTATCACCTCTTGATTTTCCCGAATTTGCCTTAGGTTGGGCAGAGGCTTTAGGCTTTATCTCACTAATCACGTGGGAGCAATCGTCCCTCAAATGCATCCGTGAAGACACAGATTTGTCAGAGTCACTGGAGGGTGAGGAAGGGGCAATGATGGATTTTCCTTTATCAAAGGCATGGTGGGCTTCAATCTTCAATCTCTTACTGGTATGGGAGGATTTCACTGGTGAGTGGTTAGGGGCAGCTTGGACAATGGGGTTTAAAGGTGGAGGGGCAAGTAAAGTCAAGTTGGGCCAGCCATGGTGTTGGGAGGCTGTCGGGTGGACAATCTCTTGCCACCCAACATTTTCAGGGACCTCAAGCTGTAAAGAGACATGAGGAGGTACATGGATACCGGGGGCTTGTAGGGCTTGGAAGGGAGGCCTTTCAGGCGTAGGTCGAACTATTCCCTACCCAATCCAATCAAAGAATCCTGCATGAAACATTTGACCAAGCTCTTCTGAATCAACGTCAAAATGTATAGAGAACCTGGGCCTTCTTGGGCCTCGTTTCTAGTTACCTCTACCTTTGTTTCCTCGGCCATGGCTTCCCACTGAAAAAACTCATCCTGCATGTGTAATCGATTAGCAAATAGTCTTTTAAATAACCATACATGACAACTCTTAAAAATATGAAATAGATTTTGGCTCAGAATGTATCAGATTCATGCAATCCAATCCATACAAATTGTTATTCCGTTAATCAATGAGCAGGGGGGTGAAAACAAGCTCCTAGGATATGTGAGGGATTTGTATTGAGCGAAAATATGATATAATGAAAGGGGAGAAAAAATGGTCACTGCTCAATGAAAACAACAATCAACTGTAAAACAACCCAATAAAACCTCACTGCAATCTACTCAAGACATTGCCACTTAACACATAAATTCTCTTGGATGTAATCAATATCAGAATAAGGAGTGAAACAATGAATCTGGGATATGTGAAGGGTTTGTAATTAGCGGAAAGTGAGATAATGAGGGGAGGATAATGATTATTGTTCATGAAATTAATCAAGCGATCCATAAAACATTCCGCAGTAAGAATAGATGCATCAACCAACAAACAGATGACTGAGTAATAATTCCTGTGTATTTGACTAGTTCACTGTCCATTAATATCCAACACAGTGCCATTTCAAAACTGTAAGTATTTCACACAATTTGTAAGAGGTTCTATTCCCTTTATTCACACATTCTGCATTTTATAATAGTCAACAACAACACTCATTCCCAATCTGTAATCATTAATACCCGCCACTGTCATACATTTCTTCAATCCACATCTATATTTAAAATTCATGTTTCCAAAATAATATTGAAGTCACTGTTTCTGCAATAAATTCAATCAAGATCTATAATGATATTCGTTCCCATATATATGTGCAGTAAAAACCAAAATAATCAAAACCTCACATGCCAGGCCTTAAATGACAATTGACTATACAACCAACAACCACTTTAGACACATGCTATGTAAGAGTAAATTTCCAAGGCAATGTAACCATGACACTGTAAAACAAAACAACTCAATGCAACTAGAAAGCCAAGCCAAATATCCAACACAACTGTCATCAACAATGGTTAATTTGCAATAAATAACATGCTTAAAACTCTAAGGGTATCACCGAGTATAAAAATAAACTATCCATGCTACACATAGAGCGCAACTAACCAAACTCCACAGTGCAACATTTCCACTTATCACAATAAACACACAGTCATGATAATAACTCAACAGATCATGCTGAGGCTGTGCTCGTTCAAGCTTGCTCAACCAATAACACAAAGATGTTGTAGATATACTTCTATAGTTATTCGGTCCAATAATCATTCGGCCCCTAAGAAAACATAGTTACCCTGCGCAAAATATCATTTGCAAAATCCCATACACAGAACGTGACATGCGTGAACAACACAAGCATTCATAACCAATGCCAACTATCATCCAACTTATCATAAGTGAAAAACTAGTGATTGTTCATCAACCAACAATTCATCACTGTGGGAGGAAATCGATCAACCAAACAAAATGTAGTAGCTACGCATACTCACGCAGCCAATCGAATCGGGGCAGAGGCCCTTCCAACAAAAACCGAGTTCTTTGACATCGGGCGAGTGACTAGGAACTTTAGAAGCGCAAATTGGCAATGTAAGGTTCATGATATTATCACAGAGGCAGTGACGAAAAACCATACCAACACGACTGCTAAACAACCAACGGGTGAGCCTGTATTCACAGTAATAGACCACAATAACCGGGAACAACTTGGCAGACTTGATATTCTCCCTATGCAACTCCATTCTAGAGGGTTAAGGGTTTGCACGGTAGCCTTCACAGGAGGGACGAAACTAACTGCAGTGAAACTTCAAGGCCAAAGGTGTACGCATGAGGAGGACTATGATTCACTTGTGAATGGGAGACAGTTCCTTGAATGGGCCAAAACATGAAAACATGGCTCTAGTTAAACCCCAGAATCGTGAAGGCAACCATCCAACCATGATTTTAACAAAACCCTTCAACCAAAACGCAGTGGTAACAAAGAACTATCACCCAAGAAGACTAACAACTTTGATGAACTTAAAACTATTACGACATAACCATCCATTTTCCATTTAAAACCAAAATGTCACACAGTTGCAACACTCAGGACAAACACAAACCCACACAATTGAGCCAAAATTATTTCATAACCAGAGTGAAGTCAAGAATGGCCAAAAGAGACATACATGTTAATCGAAATTCTTAAGACGAGAGGTGGCCAAATAGTTTCACCCTGCTAAAAATCCGGAGTGTGAACACAACATCAAGATCAAACAATAGTCCGACTAGGGTGGCGACCAACAGGAAGGGTAAAGGTGACGTGAAGTGAATGCACATCACCTCCACCCATAACTCATTTACTCAAACAGTACATGCCAACAATTCTCCATTAATGTCATTAATCAACCCATGCATCGAGACCATCAAGACATTTAAAACCAATAAACCATGCCACCTTTCCAGCTTAAGCCATAACATACTCCAAATTCCACATAACAATTCCCATTGCCATTAACACTACGACCTTGACAAAACATGCCACCAACGTTCCATACCATATGTATATCGGCTACCAATTCCATTAACCAATGCATAACCATTGCATTATCACCTTGCCAAAACATGCCACCAACATTTCAACCATATGCATATTAAATATATAACTCAACACCATTTCGTAGCCATTTTCTTGTTAGATAGGGTTCAACAACAATCAACAAGTAATTTCATGCATATGGTATTGGAGAACTAGATCCCTTTCTTGTATATGTTATAATGTTTTGCCTTCCTCTAATTGCCTTTCATATAATTTCACTAACACGTTTGTTGTGCAGGTGTGAGAAGAATAAATACCATAAATGAATAGCAGGCTGTAGTAACATGAAGGAACAACATCTCAAAGCTCAACTCATATCAATGAAAATAATATCTCGTCAACCATGTAAAATTTTGTAGAACATCATCATAACATCGAAAATGAATAGATCTGATCTTCAAAAGTTCAAGGGGGTCCCACCTACTAGCATTATTTAGTCTTATATAATAATAGGCTTTAGCAACACTTTGTGGATGAAATTACGTTGACATTTTCAATCGTCAACAATGGGTGCATGATCGGTTGTACCCAACACCCTGGTTATTGTGTTTATTCTTCAACAAGCGAGCGTGATTCCACAATTCATAATGGGCAAAGGAGGAAAACGACTTCAAACACCTAATCAAGAAATTCAATTATTACAAGAAGACCTTGAAGATGCTCTGAAAGAAATAGATAGATTACAAAAACGAAATCAATCAATAATTGGAAAAGTTGTTGAATTTAGGACACGAGACAATGAACTCTATCATTAATTTGTTTGTTCTACTACACAACGCATTGACACACTAGAAGAAAAATTGACATCATTAGATAAATTTATGGATGATATTTTTAAAATTGAAGATCAAAAGGACAAATTGATAGAATTACTACAACAAGAACTATTGGCAAAGAATAATGAATTGTTAACACTCGCAAATGAAGTCAAACAACTGCAACAAGAAAAAGTAAAGTGTGATGCAATGTGTGATACTAGTGACTTGATTCAGAAGATTGATAGTTTGGGTGATTCTTGTTTTCTGGTTGATGATAATAATGTTGATGTACACATTTCTCTCTCTTGTTCAGAGGCTCCAAAGATGTTCTAGATGATGATGCTAAAAATGATGATGATAGTGATGATGTGGAAATAGGTTTATTTGAAAAACATACTAAGGGAATAGGCCCAAAACTTTTAAATAAAATGGGTTGTGATGGTAAAGGTTTAGGCAAGAATTCTCAAGGTATCAAGAAGCCCATACAAGTATATGTAAGACCAAGAAATTAAGGCCTTGGTTATGAAGGCAACACAAGCAACGACGACATCAAATTTGTGAAAGTAGAATCATCGACAACAAATGAATCATCTACAAGTAGCAGCAGAAGCAATGAACCTGGTGCAACAACCACAACATCCAACCAAGTAAAAAAGCATGAGAAAAAGAAGAAAGAATGTTGCAGTTAGTGTGGAAAAACAGGACATGCCAAAGAAAAATGTTGGAATTTATATCCATCCAATATTTATGGTCTTAAAAATCATGATCATCAAAAGTGTTGGAACAAAGAAATTTCAAAGCCTCATATACAAGTACAATGTGGATGGATAGATATCCCCAAATGGAAAAATGTTATGTTCATGTTGAAAGTGTTTTACAGGTTGAAGTGTTCAAATGTACGACAACATCTCCCATATAAAGTTCATGAGTTAGTTGGTCCCCCAAAGGTTAGTTGTCATTAAAGTCAGTTGTACATGTTTAAGAAAGAGTTGTTAGTTTATTGAGTCATTGATTTGAGTCATTTTATTGGTTCGTGGTAACCCAAAAACCACTTTGTAATGTCAAATATAAGTTTGTGGTCAACTGAAACCACTTGATGTAATGAATGGTTCGTGACAATGCGAAACCAATTTGGGTTTGTAATGGTTATGAGTAAGCCGAGAAAACCCGTGATATGATGTATTGGTTGAGGGTAAGTCGTAGAAAACCCATGGGAAGGTCAAGGGTAAGCTAGAAATCCTTGATATGAAGATGATGCAGTTCGGATAATTGACTCAGATATAGCTCAGGAAGACAACGTCAAATGAAGAATCAAATGCAAATGAAGAAGAATGAAGATGATGCAGAGAGGATGCATAAGACTAAAGGTGATGCATAATACAAAAGACACAAATGAAGACAACTCAGATATCTGGTTTGAATCACAAGTATTCATTAAGGGGGAGTATGAAGGAATAATTTATACTTGTGATAATTATATGATGAAATTATTATTAATGTAAGTAGACTTATTCTAGAAGTCTACATATGATCAAAGATGAGGACAATGAGTGAAGTTAGGGATGGAGATATTCTTGGAGATATTGTGGAGATAGTTGTGGATATTGTTATGCTACATTGGACATCTCGTTATGAGAACCTCAATGCTATGTTATGAGGCCTAACAAATGTATTGAATGTAGAGAGATGTATCATTATTTTGTATATTAATGATTATGTGAGTTTTGTGTGTATATTTGCATTCATATGATGATTTCTGTGTGTTATTATTTGTTGCCATGCTTCTCTTAATTCCTACACAAATATCTTTGTTGGCATCATGGATGTTGTATGGGAAGGGATAATGGGGAGGATTCACCTTTTTCTTTGGGGGATACACGTGTCTCTTCTATTGTGATCTTAGAAGCTGGGGAGGGTATTTTATTTGAAGGTCAAACTTGTTATTTTTTAAGGCGTATAAAATTGAGGTATGTGGATGCTAAGGGTGGCGTTGGTGGTGATTTGGCTTTTATATTTGTAAAAGGGAAAATAGGTGGAACAAGAGATAGGCAATATCGTATATCTCAAGCCCAAGAGTGGGCTTAGTTAGAGGTCCATTAGGCAAGCAATTATCTCTCGAAGGGGTGGTTAGAGTGATCCAAACCCCATGGATTTTCTCTTAATGATTTATATGTCCTTAAATTGTACAAGGTTAGAGAGCCCTACTAAAAACTCACCCTAAAATGGTTGGTGGAATCACAAAAGCCTGTTATTCTTTTACTTCAAGAGTTGATGGGTGAAGGGAATAAGATATGTGCAGATTTAGTTTAGTATTTGTGTGGTTGGGAGTTCATCAGTTCATATTCCAAGGGTAGGTCTAGAGGGATAATCTCTAGATGGAATCCGAGATTTTTGTCTTGCATTATATCATGTTCATTTGATCCAGGCTTGGGATTGATCCTATACTCATAGAAGATGAGGAAGGAGCTATCGGTATTGAACCTTTATGGCCCATAGTCTGTCAGAGTTGGCTTTGGGATAAACTCTTCAAGTTGAGTTTTATTGGCCATTGTCACACTATTATTGGTGGGGATTTAAATTTCTCCATTGGGAATTATAAGCTATGGGGTGGGTGTAGATTTTAACCTTGTATAATATTTTACTGCAAACAAATTTTCAATAAAAGAACATAAAAGATACAATGGAAAATACAAACATTACACATAAATTTTTCCCCTAGAAACCCAAACAGGGAAAACCTACATATTCTATATTCATTTATTGCATTACATTGTTTACAATACAATATACATATAGGAGCCAGCGACATCCAAAACCCTAACCCAATGACCTAGATTAGTCAAAAACCCTAATTCCTTAACTGGAAATAGAAAACCATCTGTAGAAACCATGTGCCAAAAAACTGCCCAACAATGGACATGAAAATTGAGGAGAGACGAAAAATGAGGCAAAATGCGACACATTTCCCGAGGCAAAAAAAAATCTCAATGGTGTTGCCCTCGAACCCCCGCACAGGGGGGCTATCACCCCCCTGCAACTCTAGAAGGCACACCCGACGCAACGTAGCAGACACTAGACCTAGTTTTCCAAAGAATATAACACATACCCAAGATTCTCCCACTTGTTGTTTTCTTTGCATACATGGGGTTACAGGGTTACATAGTCAACAATATAGGGCAACAATACCCATAGATCCTCTCCACCAAGATAAATTCTCAGTGCTCATATATTTTGTTAATGAATCTGCAACATTCTTCAAAGTGTCCACCTTCATCGACAACACTTTCTTTTCTTCAACCATGTCTCTCACAAAGTGATATTGAATATCAATATGCTTTGTCTTTGAATGATAAGTCAGGTTCTTCGCCATAAAAATTGCACTCTGACTGTCACACTCTATCCTTACAGCTTGTTGTACCAAACCAATATCTGAACACAATCTTTGTAACCATATTGCTTCCTTACTTGCATGATTGGCTGCCATGTATTCAACTTATGTAGTTGAAAGTGCCACTACAACCTGTCTTTTGCTCATCCAACTGATTTCTTCTCCAAATAGGTTAAACACATACCTTCTTGTAGATCTCCAGCCTATTTTGCATCCATAAAGCCATGTATGTCCAACACTTTGTCCAATCCTGGTCTTCCTTGGTAGCACAATCCATAGCTAGCAGTGCCACAAAAATACCTGAAAACCCTTTTTATTGTTTTATAATTCTCCTTCCCTTTTTTGGACATATACCATCTCAAAACTCTCACAACATGTGCAATGTCCGGTCTAGTACAAACCATTGCATACATCAAACTCCCAAATGCACTCGCATATGGAACATGAGGCATGTCCTCCTCCTCTTCCTGTGTCTTGGGACACTGATCCACATATAAATTTACACCAACATGAATAGGGACCTTGACCGGTTTACATTCCTGCATATTAAACCTCTGCAATATTGTCTCGAAATATTTTCTATGATTAAACTAGAGTTTCCTCTTTTTCCGATATATTTTAATTTCCATGCCAAAAATGAAATTTGCAGCACCGATATCCTTCATGTCAAATTTAGAGGACAACTGCATTTTCACATCCTGGATAATCTCCTTGTTGTTTCCTATCAACAACATCTCATCCACATACAAGACCAAATGATCACCAATTAATTTAAAATATAGACAATGATCCTCTTTGCTTCTTGTGAAACCTAGTCTGAGCATATAAGTATCAAATTTTTTATACCACATCCTCGGTGATTGTTTTAAACTATACATGGACTTTTTTTTTATCTTGCATACCAGCTCCTTGTTTCCCTTCACAACAAAGCCTTCTAGTTGCTTCATATAGATTTATTCTTCTAGATCCCCATGTAAGAATGTTGTCTTCACATCCATATGCTCTACTTCAAAATAAAATGCAACAACAACAAATAACATAAATATTATAGAAGTTAACTTGGCAACAGGAGAAAAAATCTCACCAAAATCAATTCCCTCAACCTGGGAATAACCCTTTGCTACTAACCGAGCTTTGTATTTCTCCACTTTGCCTTTTGCATTCAATTTCTTTTTAAATACCCATTTTCTTCCAATGTGCTCTCTTCCAATCAACAACTCCAATAGATCCCAAGCCTCATTCTTATCCAAGGCTACCATTTCTTCATCCATGGCCTTTTTCCAGTTTTTTCCATCCTCTGAATCCACTGCCTCCCTGACAGTTCTAGGATCATCATCAGCAATAGACAAAGCAAAATTTGAATGAAAATCATATGGTGTATACCTTTTTGGTAGCCTTCTTTCTCGACCCGATCTCCTCAATACTGGAGTATGAGGATCTTCTTCTTATTATTCTTGTTCTTTTGTAGAGTCTGATTCATCATCCTTTAAATCAAACTCTATTTTCTCTGGTTCTTCCTTACTTGGTAGGACTTCATGTTTAACAACATCCTTAATTTCTCTAAATACCACATCTCGACTATACACAACCTTCTTAGTTTTTGGGTTCCAAAGATTATAACCTTTGAGACCATATTTATACCCAATAAAGATACACTTTTCAACCTTCTTATCTAGCTTACTCATGTTTTCCTTTGGAACATGAACATAGGCCTCACAACCAAATACCTTGAGATGTGTGAGAGAAGGTTTCTTACCAGTCCATACCTCTTGTGGAGTCTTGTCATCCAACGCTGATGAGGGTGATGTGTTGACCATGTAACATGCAGTACCCACTGTCTCTGCCCAGAATTCTTGCCCTAACCTGACACCACTGAGCATGCACCTTGCTTTTTCCATCAACATCATGTTCATCCTTTTTGTAACTCCATTTTGTTGAGGTGTATATGGAGTAGTCTTCCGCCTTGTTATACCACACTTCTTACAAAATTCTTCAATTTCATTCCCGTAGAACTCTTTGTCATTATCTGTCCTCAACACCTTAATTATTTTCTCTGTTTGATTCTCAACAAGAGCCTTAAACTCTTTAAACCTATCAAAGACTTCATATTTATTCCTAAGGAAATATATCCAAGTATTCCTTGAGAAGTCATCTATAAATGAGACATAGCACACAAATTTTCCCAATGATGGAATCAACACAGGTCCAAACACATCACTGTGAACTAGCTATAAAATTCCTTCTACCCTCGTTGCACCAAAGGGGAATCTTACCCAATTCTGCTTCACATATACACAATGTTCATAGAAATCAAAATCCAGAGAGTGGTTAGACATACCTTCTACCATACCTTTACCTTGTAATAATCGAAGACCCTTCTCTCCAATATGCCCTAGTCTTTGATGCCACGACATAACCTTTTCTCCAGAGACTATATGATTTTTTTCTTCCTCTACTCCAATATCAGGAACAATGGAACTATTACACCCATCACTAATAGTGCTTCCTTGTAGGTTATACAGAGTTCCAAATCGTACTCCCTTCAACAACACCATTGTTCCTCGAACCATCTTGCAGGTTTCCTTTTCGAATATTGTTTTTACCCCTGCATCGTCCTTTTTTCTTACAAAAATCAAATTTCTGGCTAATCCTGGGATGTGCAAAACACCAGATAGTGCTCTAATCCTTTCATCTATGAGCCTCAACTTAACTTTTCCTCATCCTATGATTCTGGTTTTCGAGTCATCATTGAGGAAAACATTACCTCCATCATACCTTTCATATTAGCAGAACCACTCCCTGTGGGGAGTCATATGAAAGGATGCACCCGATTCAACCAACCATGCCTCATGATCTGCATGTGTGCTTGAAGAAGCCAAGTACACATCCCCTCCTTCGTTGGAGGTGTTTTCTTCTGTAGAAGGAGTTTGTTCAGATCCCTTCTTTTTCTCAACTTTGGATCCACATTTCTTCTTGTAGTGCCCTTCTTTTCCACATCTCCAACATACCTTTACAAACTTTCCGAGAGATTTAGATATACCCTTAGACTTAGATCTCCCACTTGAGGACTTAGATCTATTTCTTTCTTGGGAGAGTCCTCTTGCAAATAATGCATATGTGCTTTGTCCTTCCATGTTCTTTAGTCTCATCTCCTCCGACAACAAGGATGAGACCACTTCATCAAACTTCAAGGTAGTTGTATTACTACCTATGGCCACAACCAGACTATCCCACGAGTCTAGTAAATAACATAGTAAACCGATACACTTATTTCCATCTGAAATTTTAATCTCAACAAATACTAACTGACTTACCACAGTATTGAAGGCATTCAAATTCTTTGCCACCGACTCTCCATCTCTCATTCTCAGGTTATACAACTTATTTCTTAGGAATAGTTTATTTACTAGGGACTTAGACTAGTACAACTTCCCTAACTTATCCCATAAATCCTTGGATGTAGCTTCCTCTGACACATTTAGTAATATTGGATCTAAGAGACACATTCAGATTGTGCTCTTTGCCTTCCAATCCAACTTTTTCCAGTCATCTGCTGAAGTTCCTGTAAGTGCAGTATCTGGATCCACTGCGATCCACTAATCTCTATCCACTAATAGATCTTCCATCTTGAGCTTCCACAACTCAAAAATTTGCCCATTAAAGTTCTCGATCTCCATTTTCAAACTGTTCTCCATTTCTCTTCACCTGAAGAATCAATACCGCAGATCTCCCACTGTAACAGGGCTTATCACAGTCCCGAGCCAAACCCTTGACCACAAATGCGTCCCCTTGAAGCCAACAAAGTTTTGATACCAAATGTAGATTTTAACCTTGCACAATATTTTACTACAAACATGTTTTCAATAAAAGAACAGAAAAGATACAATGGCAAATACAAACATTACACAAATATTTTTCCCCTGGAAACCCAAACCAGGAAAACCAACATATTCTATATTCATTCATTGTGTTACATTGTTTACAATACAATATACATATAGGAGCCAACGACATCAAAAACCCTAACCGAATGACCTAGATTAGTCAACAACCCTATTTCCTTAACTGAAAATAGAAAACCATCGACAAAAACCATGTGTGGAAAAACTGCCCAACAATGGACACGAAAATCTAGGTGACAAAAAAATGAGTAAAAAATGTGACACGTTTCCCGAGGCAAAAAAAATTCTCAGGGACATTGTCCCTAAACCCCCGTGCAGGGGGGCTATTGTCCCCCCTTAGTGCAAAGAATATAACACATACCCAATAGTGGGGTTGTTTTTGTTGATCCTCTCTTGGATTACTTGTGAGAAAACTAGGTGGTGTGGTTAGTTTGATGTGGTTCCTATCAAGTTAATGCCATCTTGGAGGAACAAAAGAGTAAGATCAAAAATTATTTCAAAGAGATTAGATAGATTATTTCTTTCTAAGAGATTAACTAGTGATAACATGAGGGTCAAGTTGTGTGTGGATTATGGAGGTGAGTCATACTACTTTCCTATGTTCTTTGAATTCACAACTATGGGAAAAAAAGATCGATGCCCCTAAGTTGTGATGGCTTATGGAGGAAGGTTTCTCTCAGTTGGTAAAGAGTTAATGGGTTCCTTATGATTCACTTCATTGCACCCTATATTTTTTTACAAGATGTGGTCCATCATATGAGAAAATTATATGTATCATTGTATCATGATGAGACAAAAGTGTGGTTATATTTGTATTTGTGTATTCTATTGGTCCATGCTTATATGATCTATGTAACAGTGAGGGACCTAGGACGTATCTCTAGAACCCTTGTGGTCGGTCATGTCTTGTACTTCTGCCTTGCTCTTATGGCTTCGACTAACTATCCCTTGGTGGTAGTAAGTCGCCATCATGTTGGTCATTTATGATCTGGGTAGGTATACAAGTGTCTTGGGATGGATCTACTAGGACACATGATCTAAGGGAACTTCTAGTTTCTCTTACTTCTTTGTATGTAATGTAAAAGTGTTGCTCATGTTGTAAATGTTGTCCTACCTATTTAAAGCACACTTATTTCATACCTAATCATGGACCCCCATCTTATGTATTTCTGACACTTTGGTCATCTACTCTTGAAGATGATTGTGCAAATGCTCACTCGGTTTCATGTTTCCCGAGGCAGTTTCATAGATCTTGAGGTGGTACACATATCCCAAGGCATAGATCACATCATCCGAGGCACTTTGGGGCTATTTACACTTGCATGGTTCACTTCATAACATGACACGTCACTAGATCTAGAGTACTCTCATCATTCATCACTTTTTGAGCTATTTATTGCTTGATTTGAGGGTCGACCTCACTCATGTGGATGTCAGACTAGTTGTTGGGGGTCTTATGACCCATATTTGAATTAGAGGGTCACTTTCCATGCTTTGTCGAGGTGTATTTTCTTGAGATATAGACACGATCATACCTTGGAGACATGTTTTGAGGATTTGTGAGCATCAGTTACGAAGTTGTCCACTTCTTGGGGTCTTATCCACTCATTCCACCTTTGGAGGCTAGACATTGGCTTATTCTTTGATTGGGATGCTTCTACACCATGATTTGAGGCTTGGACTATGCATTTTCAAGGGAATGTTGAGCTTCTACACCAAGTGGACCTCTCTTATGTGGGACACCCCCTTCTCTTAAGGGTTTTGTATACATGTGGCATGTTTTACTTGTATCTTGACTTAGTCTCCTTCATTATGTGGATGACAAGTCACTTTTGTAGATATCCTAGGCTAAATTTAGGGAAATTAGAAAATAATAAAGAATGCGAAGGATGTAGAAGCCTTCTCTATAAATAGAGGCTTTCCTCTCATTCCAAATTGTTGTCATTGTTGGATATCACATGAGAATACAATTGGTTGAAGATCTACTTATTGGAGGTTTTGGTGTTAATTCTTAAATCTCTCTCTTTCTTGGTTTATTCTTGGTTCATCAAAGATTTGTTGTGATACTTCAAGATTTATACTATCTTTAAAAATTGATCCATTGAAGGGTTATTATACCACTTGGAGAGAAGACATTTTAGGTTTGTTCCTACCTTCTTCTATTGTTAGCTTGGGTAAGTGCTCAATCCTTTGCTTTATTTTTCCTTTTGGTTCCTTGGCAAGGGATTTAAGTATTTTATTCAAATTATAGTTGATCTTGTTGGTGAAGGTTTTTCCCTTGTGGAATCCCTTCTCGTAAGACCTTGGTCTTCATACCTTATCTTGATTAGATAATAGATTATTCTACCCTAGGAGTTCTAATATCTTAACCCCGATCCTTAAGATAATAATAACCAATTATTAGAGGGGCATACTTCTTGACCCCATAAGCTTTAGTGGGAACGAGGCACTTGTATTCTCCCAACAACCAACCCCAAAACCCCAAAACCCAAAATCTGTTATTTTTGTTTGTTTGTCTAGAAATAAATCTAACAGTGAAAAATCAAAGAAAAATATTAATTTGGATTTCTTTCATATTCTAGTGCATAGATCATTGATTACTTCATTTCTTAGACTAGTTTGTTCAAGGGTTTGTGCTTAATTATTTATCTCTAACCCTAATAAGGTAAAACAACCCTAGAGAATTGTGTTTTAAGGTGTTATCTAATGTTTTGTGGGTTGATTTAAGGATTTCTCAAATCTGAAAAATACATAACATCAATAAAAAATAGGTTTGAAGAAACCTTACAGGTAGGGTTTGGTGCTTAAAGGTTCATATTTACTCATACCTAACTCAAATTTAATTTCCACATTGTTATTACAAGTTTATCTTGCATATCTAGTGGTGAAATTGATCTCTAAAGTGCTTTTAATTGCTTATATTTTCCTTAGAGATTTTATTGTTGAATTCTAGTGCTAATGTTGGAAACCTAAGGGGGATTCACCACATATTTTTTCAGGTTCTTGTTTAGTTCATTGTTACATATGTTTGGAACTTGACTTTTTAACATTTGTTGGGATATTATTTCATAGCATGTATCTTGCCTTAGTGAAATCATCCCAAACTTCTTGCTTACAAGTGGATTTCCTCTCTCTCGGATGGTCTTCTCTTCACTCTAAATCTGAATTTTATATGTTAAAAGATCATAAAACATATTTAAAAATTGTGGACAACCATAAGCTCATCCTTGTTCTAGAATACAATCAATAGATAATCAAGGCACACATTGCACCATTGATTTATGCTAATTGATTACACTCTATACATCCTAAAGTAGCTTAAAAGTGGTTCTTAGCTTTTAAAAGTTTCATTTGTTGAGTGATAGTCATTTAATTACAAATATGAAGTGTTTACATTGTTTATCTTTCATGTCAGATTCAACACACATCCACTAGATCTTAACCATGTTTCTCAGGTGGATATATGTGTGGTTTATGCTATTGTTTATAATTGAACATAGTTACCAACTAAATGAGAACTCTATAGAGTTCTCTTTTTTTTGGGGGTCACATTTTTTACCTCGTTTTGAAAAGTTGTGCTATCGGTAGCACACCCCTCCATTTTTAGGTTGTTTTTTAATATTTTAAATCTTCCTATCCATAATGTATCCACGCTATTTTTTTAAATGTTTATTTTTTCATCTATTTTCATTTTTTTCATTTTTTTTCAATGATGTTTTTAATCATTTTTCCACACTTCTTTCAATGTTAAAAATGTTGTATACCATTTACTTTTTTGAAATTAAGTTTTTTCATATAATTATGTATCCTTAATTAATTTATGGTTCCATACCTTTTAAATATAGTAGAAAATATAATTTTTAACACTTTTTTTACCTTCACTTCAATACATAGAAAATAATTCTAGTTAAATAACACTATTTTTAAATATTTAGCAAAACAATATATATTTTTTGATAAATTAAAA
>ML813960.1:96167-116636 GCA_009831015.1 Picea engelmannii | reverse complement strand
GAGAGAGAGAGAGAGAGAGAGAGAGATTTTAAATGTTTTATAATATAAAGTTTTAGCTTAGTGAGTTTTAGAATTTTTTGAATATTTTTTTTATTTTTGATTTTATTTTTAGATATTTTTTTGAATTTTGTTTTGTTTTTAGTTGTTTTGCATTATTTTTTTGGTTTTTTTTTCTCATTTTTATTTTTATTTTTATGTTTCAATGGATTTTTTATTATTCTTTTTTACATTTTTTTTTTAATTATTGTTTTCCAAGGAAATTTTAATTTTTTTTCATTTCTTCTTAGTTTTTTTTTCCACCTTTTTTTTTAATGTTATTATTATTATTTTTTTAATTTGGGTTTTGAATATATTTTTTTAAATGTGTTTTTTTCTTCATTTATTTTTTTTTTGCATATTTTATCCTTTCTCTTTATTTATTTTTAAATGTAAATTAAAAAAAATGTTAGTAAATAATTTTTTAAGTGACTATTTAGGATCAAATTTTGGGTTTATTATTTGCATAGGGATTTGTTGTCAAGGCCACAATTTCAATTAGGACGTAATTAGCTATAATTTTAACGTTTAGAAAAAACAGTTTTCTTTAGGTAGCGTCACTTTTTTTTATTTTTTATTTCGGTGTTGATTTTAAGGTTTTTTTGAGCAACTATTTTATTTTTTTAAGGCCATGCTTGAAAAAAGTTGTAATTTTGATCTAGTTAGAAAAATGGTGCTACCAGTAGCACCACTTTTTGATTTGGGGGTTGATTTTAAGGTTTTTATGAGCAACTATTTGATTTTTTAAGGCCATGATTGAAAAAGGTTGTAATTTTGACCGAGTTGGAAAAAATGGTGCTACTAGTAGCACCACTTTTTGATTTGGGGCGTTGATTTTCATGTTTTTTTATGCAAAAATATGGGTTTTAAGGGCTAGAGTTTTCGTTTTGAGGTCACAGTTCTCGTTAAGTCAGTAACTGTGTTATTGGTTAACTTTGAAGCATTAATCACATATCATAATCATTGTGCATCTAATTGTTATACATTTTGTGGATTCTCTAAAGTAAATCATAAGATTGCATGGCAATTAATTCAGTAAGTGGTTTACTTAATCAAATAAGGATACTCACCTTGGCTTCTAGGAGTTGGCCTAAAGTGAAGGGGAAATTGTATTGAAGTGACAATGTTGCATTTCCCATCTTGTTTCCCCAAGTTATCACCTATGTTGGGACTCTTCACAAGGTTGCTAGTTCAGGCTATAACACTTAGAATTCACAACTATGGGTAGAAAACCTCCAAGCCCCTTTAAATTTTACTTGTGATGGCTTATGGAGGAAGGTTGATCTCAGCCAATAAAGAGTCAATGGGTTCCTCATGATAGAGAACTCATGGAGTCTACAACTATACAATTTGAAGATAAATTTAAAATTAAGTGGGATTATTATAAGAAAAATAATGATGATAGTACCATGAAGAATGTTTAGCTACAATTGGAGGACCTATGTTTTCAAAAGTTGGTTGGTTTTCTTAATGAGGATCATAAGGGTGGGATCATTCAGCTAGAGAAGAATAAAGCTATGATGGATGAAAAAGAGTCTACCTAGCGGATAAAGAGAAAAGCGTTATGGTTGGAAAATGATGATGAAAATTCCAATTTTTTCACCAATATGCAAACCATAGGAAAAATATAAATACTATATGGAAAATACAATGTATGGATGGTTCAATTGTTGTCGGTTTTGATGAAATACCTAATGCAGGGGTTGAACATTTCAACAATATTTTCAAGGAAGAAAGTAGAGCTACTATTGCTAAAGTGATTAGAATGGCAACTCTATTTCCTAGTTTTGTTGTTGAAGAAGATAATGGCAACATGATGGAAGATGTGATGAAAGAGGAGTTACAGGTGGTTCTATGTTCTTTTAAAAAGGATAAGAGCCCTAGGTCAAATGTCTAGACAATAGAGTTATTTTTATGGTTTTATGATTTAATTAAGGAAGACCTTTTAAGGGTAATAGCGAAGTCTAGGGTTTCTAACAGAGTGTTGGTTTCTTTCAATTCCACTTTCATTGCTCACATCCCTAAATAATATAATTGTGCTTCCTTTGAGGAGTTCAAATCTATTTCATCATGCCACTGTATTTAAAAAATAATTTAAAAAATTATTTCCACGAGGGTCAAGAATCTACTATCCAAATCCATATCATAGGAGCAGTTTGGTTTCCTTGCTAAAAGATAGATTCATGAAGTAGTGGGTTGTTAGGAAGCAAAAGAAAAACATAGCATATAACAGAGCATAAAATAAGCAAGATAAAACACACATTAAACCAAGAACATCAATCATACACTTGACTCAATGATTTATGTGGAAACCCAATGAGGGAAAAAACCACGGGCAATGATTATCGATATTCTTATTATTCAAAAGAGAATTACAATAGCCTTCATAGGCATACAATCATCCTCTCCTCACACGCTTTGCTCTCTGCTCCTTGCACACACTTGCACTCACATTGTACTCCACCTCTATGGGTATGCCCACATATATAACATCTATCACCCAGTTATACAAATTGTTCATGAATAGATCACATAGTTACATGAACAGTTCATAAATAGATTGCATGCATGTGCATTAACATAGTTGCATGCATGTGCATGTGACCCCATGAGGAAATTCATTGGCATGTTTCCAACAATCCCCACCTTGACAACAATTTACCTGATATATCATGCCCTTAATTAATTCATCACCTTTTCTGCAAGCCAAGAGAAGCCAAACACCACCGTAGCTCCTCTAACAAAACTGGTTTCGTAAACATGTCTGCTGAATTCACTTTTGTATGGAACTTTTCCAAAGACACTCCACCTTCATCAACAACCTGTCTTACAAAATGGTACTTAATAGAAATATGATTCGTCTTACTGTGATAAGCTGGATTTATAGCCAAATGAATAGCACTTTGGCTATCAGAAAATACTTTCACCTTGTCCTGCATCCTTCCAAACTCACCTAATAAACCCTACAACCAAATTTCCTCTTTACATGCATGTGAAGCAACCATATACTCTTCCTATGTAGTGGATAAAACGACTATGTTTTGAAGCTTTGACATCGAACTAATATGTCCTCCTACAAGAGTAAAGACATATCCTAAAGTGGATCTCCTTTTTTCCAAGTCACTTGCAAAATCTGAATCTACATAACCGAAAACTGAATCTCTAGAACCATCATAGGTGATAGAATAACTGCTTATGTCTCTAAGATATAGAAGCACCCATTTCACTGCTTCCCAATGCCCTTTTCCTGGATTTTCCATGTATTGACTGACAACACCAACTGCATGTAAAATGTCTGGTCTAGTACTCACCATCGCATAAATCAAACTTCCCACTTCATTAGCATATGGTACACGAGACATATAATCCTTTTCTTCGTCATTACTAGGACATAAACCTAAAGAAAGCTTGAAATGGGAAGCCAAAGGGATCTGTATGGGTTTCACATTATTCATACCAAATCTCATAAGTATTTTCTCCACATACTTCTGTTGTGATAACCACATCTTACCATTTTTCATATCTCTGGGTATCTCCATGCCTAAGATTTGTTTTGTTGCTCCTAGATCCTTTATATCAAATGCCCTAGCCAACTAAGCCTTTAACCTGTTGATTTCGACCATGCCTTTTCTTGCCACAAGCATATCGTCAACATATAACACCAAAATAATGAACATGCCATTTTCCAACTTTTAAAAGTAAACACAATGATCATATTCACTCCTTGTAAAATTTTGTCTCACCATGAAGGAATCAAACTTGTTGTACCATTGTCTGGGAGACTATCTCAGGACATACAATGGCGTATTGAGTTTGCAAACAAACCTCTTATTGCTATCTTGAACAAACCCTTCTGGTTGTTCCATATATATATTCTCATCTAAATCTCCATGTAGAAATGTTGTTTTAACATCTAGTTGCTCTAACATCTAGGTATTGATCAAGATCTCATGAAAATCAATACCTTCCTTTTGAGAATACCCTTTGGCTACCAGTCTTTCTTTATACCTTTCGAATTTATCATCAACACCCTTTTTCAGTTTGTAGACCCACTTGCAACCAACAACCTTCCTGTCCTTTGGAAGTTCTACCAGGTCCCATGTTTTATTCCTTTCTAAGGCATCCATTTCTTCTTTCATAGCTTTCTTCCACTGAGCACTTTCAAATACCTTAATTGCTTCCTGAAAACAACTAGGTTCTCCATCAATAGAAACTAAAGACACAGATGAAACATAATCATCATACCTTATAGGAGGATTCCTAACCCATAAAGATATCCTCAGAGATGGTTGAGGCATATCCTTAGTTTCCTGGATATTTTCTTCATCTACATATTCATCTTCTTATTTTGGAACTTTTTCATGATCCTGCCTTTCTGAAGATGGTTGAGTTTCCAACTGAATTTGCTGAACTTGCGGTACTTGTTCTTGTCTCACTTCAACATCTACCAATTCTAATTTTAAGAGCGAGGATTCATCAAATACTACATCTCCGCTTATGATGAGTTTGTGGGAAGAAGGATCCCACAGTATGTACCCCTTAACTCTATCACCATAACCAACAAAGACATATTTCTTTGATCTAGGATCTAACTTAGAACATCGATCTTTAGAAATAATAGCATAAGCATCACAACCAAATATTATCAGATTTGAAAAATCACACGAATGACCTGTCCATACCTCTTCTGGAATATTACAATTTATTGCAGTTGATGGTGACTAATTTATCAGATAGCATGCTGTAATAACTGCTTCTGCCCACAATTCCTGCTACATCTTGGCATTACTGAGCATGTCCTTGCTCTCTCTAGAAGAGTCATATTCACGCGTTCAACAACACCATTCTGCTGAGGAGTATAAACCATGGTCTTAGGTCTTTCGATCCCAACTTCCTTGCAATAGTTCTCAAATTCCACAGGTGTGAACTCACCTCCATTATCTGTCCTTAAACACTTGATTGATCCGTCAATGCTCTTTTCAACCAAAGCTCTGAATTTCTTAAAAGTATTAAATACATCAACTTTTCTTTTAAGTAAATAGACCCAAACCTTCCTGGAGTAATCATCTATAAATGTCACAAAATATGACGATCCTCCAAGAGAAACTGTAGGGGATGGTCCCCAAACATATGAATGAATGTAATCAAGGATACCTTTGCTTATATTCCTTCCTGCTTTAAACTTATGTCTACATTGTTTTCCAAAAACACAATACTTGTAGAAGATCAAATTCAGAAACTTCAAACTTGGAAGTGACTTACGTTCAACCAACACCTTAAGCCCTTTCTTGCTCATATGACCCAAACACTGATGCCATAAACGAATAGAGTCACTTGCATCTTCAGATGCTACCACTGCTTGATTTACCTATGTCCTTCCTTCAAGCTGATAAAGCTTCTCGAACCTCTTTGCCTTCATGACTACTAAGATGCCTTTGGACACCTTCAGTACTCCACCTTGAGTTGTACACTTGTAACCAACAGAATCTAGAACTCCCAAAGATATCAAGTTCTTTCTTAGTTCAGGGACATGCCTTACATTTGTTAATGTTATTACAGAACCATCATGCATTTTAATTTGGACGCTACCAACTCCAACAATTTTACATGAAAAATCATTTCCTATAAAAACAACACCATCATCAATATATTGGTAAGTTGAGAACCAATTTCTATGAAGACACATGTGGCTAGACGCACCAAAATCTAACAACCAATGCTCATGTTGATGTGAAACATCACAAGTAGACAATACCTCATCAACCATACTTGGACTGTAACTTGAACTTGTTTCGCTACATTAGCTTCCTTTGATTCTTTTGTGGAGTCTGTTATCAATCCAAGAGTCACTCCCAGACTGCAAATGAGAGTAAGCTTGGTAACATAGAAATGTAAATGGATTAAAATAGTTTGCTTAGGTGGATCAACAAGAGAAGAGTAAAAAGGAGGGCATCAGACTGCTGCAAATACATTCCATTGGGCATGGAGTCATAACATCCTACAGATCAAAGGCAATCAAGCTGCCTACCAGACAAAAGGCTTATGAAAAGATGGATAGAAGAATAGAAGGTAAACACAGAGAAGAATAACCAAATATAATAACAGAAATTAGAGATATTTTGTTATTTTATTTGTCTATTTATTTCATGATTTGTAATGGAAGGGGGGTTCGACTTTCAACCAAAGAGGCTATTGGACTGTGTGTCAATTTATTAGAATATCCTTATGAATTAATATAGAAGTATTGTGCTTTCGGAGGTAAAGATTCATCACGGTGTTGTTCTCAGTGTGTTTTTTCTGTTAATTCTTATCTCCATTATTGTTTGTTCTTTCTGGTATTTAGCTGAGAGTAAATGTTTGGAATTAATCTACATTTGAAGCTCCATTCATAAAGTAAATACTTGTTTAGGTGTTAAGGATTTCATGTTCAGAATTCATCTATAATTGGTGCTCTGTCCATGGTGATCTATCTCCTTTTTGTTTTTCTTCTAAAGTTATATTAAGAACTCACCCTTTGTTAGGTGATCTTAGTGTAATGGGCTGTCCTTTTCTCTTTTCTACTGCCATCCAAATACTCATCATTTGCTGAAGAAAAATAGTTACTTTGCCTTTGCTTTATGAGAGTACACTATCAACTATTGATTCAATATTTGTAAGTTTTAGGCTTTGACTTCATTACCCAATGGTTTCCTTCTCTTGCTTGTCCTACCAACCCTTTAAAAAACAAAAAACCAAACCTGTCTTATTGCATAATCTGACCTCTATGCATTTATTGATGAATCCTTTGAGCTATTACTAGTCATTAGACATCTGAGAGAGCCCTCTCTGATTGGAAGGGTCAGAGTCCAACCTAAAGTTGGTTTGAGGTTACCTTGGGGTTTCTTTGATATAGCCCAAAGAAATTACCAAGTGATAACATTTTTGGTGTTGTTGTCGGGGAGTGAAGGTGAAATCTTCCCTAGGATAAACGACAAAGTTCAGATCTGATTGTTGATGGTGGACAACAATTATACACAAAGAGGAAGTAAATCATCCACCTGGCGACTCCATTATCAATTGTATCCAGATGTCAGAGTATCAATAGCGACTCCACTGTCTGAAGGTTTTAAATCTTGAAAAAGGTACTAGTGACTCCACTGGATTTGATGAAGAACTCAAATACTACTACAATTGTTTCAAGGTATGCATGTTTGGACTTTTCACAGAGTTATGGTTTTCCAAATCCTTTACCCAAGGATGGATATTGTTTAAGCAATAGTCCAAAATTTAATGGTGAGGATTTGAGTTTGACTTTGAAGCATATATCAAATTTTCGTGAATTTAATGAACTTCTTAGAATCAATAATGAAGATGTATTCCTTAGGCTATTTTATGATTCGTTCCAAGGCAAATGTAGAAGCTGGGTTGAAGGTTTATCCACCAAATCCATAAGACCTTTTTACATTTTTTTGGGTTATTTTCTTGGAAACATGGGTGGAAAAAGGAGAGTTTGTAGCAGACTTCCTTTCCATTCAAGGTTTTAGAGAATGAAACGATACATACACCGATGAGGAAGTGGAAGAAAACTTTTCTTCATTTTTGTCTTCTTATTTAAAGTCATGTAAATGTAGTTCAAAAGATAAAATCTAGTTTTTGGATGAATTTGTCAAGAACATTGAGAAAGAGCTTGAGGTTTTAAAAGATCAGGAAATACCCCTAACTGTTCAATTTCAGGGTTTGAAGCTTCATTTTAGCAGAACCAAAAAGATACATTATTGTCTTTGTCCTTTGGTTTTAAAGAGCTTATAGAGGATTATATGGAGGAGTGTTTCAACTTATATTTTCAGCCATGTTTTCCCTCTGGAGACAAACTACAACATGGATTGTCTTTGCTGTTACATGTTCCAATATTGATCTTGTTGAAGCACAATCAAGCAGTCAAATTATGTGAGCAACACTTGATTGGATTTACTGGAAATTTGAGATCACTTAATTCGACACTTGGGCTCAACAAAGTAGGGTAGATTTAGTTGGTTGCAAATCAGGTCACAATTTGCATGTTGAGGGTTTCAGAAAAGGTGGGAGTGGCCCAATGGATCAGGCACAGGGTCTATGAGTTCTTTGGAACCTCGTAGAGAGGACTCCATCCCCAATAGGAGCAAAATGTTATTACATGTAAAAATTTGTTGGAAAAATTGTGTAATTTGGCAAAAGTTTGGTTTTTGTTCTCAGGCTTATATGGATGATTTTTAATTAAAAAAATTAAAAATATTGGGAATTAAGCTTAATCTGTAAGTTCACAAGCCAATCACCCGAGAGCGATATAGGTTGCATGCCAAATCATACAACACCAAGTAAGCACCAATCACCCGAGAGAGATATAGGTTGCATGCCAAATCATACAACACCAAGTAAGCGCCCAAGATATCAAGCGCCAAAGCCATCAAGGGAGGAGCCCACAAGGGGGAAAATAACATACACTATTCATCAAAGTGCATTGCAACGATCAACATATATTAGCAACATCCTGTTAGTTATTCCCATCGATGTGGTATATATTCCATATATGCAAAAATAAACAAGACACCTTGTTATCGTTGAATGACAAGCATTGAGAACACTTTACACAAATGTTAAAGAAACAACTCACAATACAAGGCAAAGAGCCAATCGTGGCACGCACAGAAAAATTGATAGCGCCAAAGTCCAAGCTTCAAGCCACCAAGGCGCCCATGAGGGCGTTACAAAACGCATTAAGTAAATTACTAAAATGGCGAGGTGTTGGACCAAGTCTACAAATGCTAGAGAAAACACAAATTTCCCAGTGCATAGGAATGCCAAGTGTAAAATCGAAGGGAGATGCCACAGGGTTTTTATTTACTGTCCGGTTGTCAAATTGATTGCTCATTTTAATAATGTTTCCAAATGCACCAAGCATGAATTCAAGTGTAATCATCAATGGAAAACATGTCAAGGTAATGGAAAACATTTAATTACCTGGATGAACCCATGGATCTTGCTCGCCTTACTGCAGTTTCATGTTCCTACTGTTGAATTGCGGTTGAAAGTAGATGCTTTAAAGAACTCTGCATCAGAATCTGTCTAGAAGTATCCAAATGTAATTCTGTGATGGAAGAGGATAAAATGAGAATTTCTGGAGGACCAAGATCAAGTAAAGATTTAACATGGACAAATTTAAATATGGAACAAAGAGTCTATGGCAAGTTGGCACATGCACTTATTGGACCCCCCATGGAGAAAAGTTGCATATGTGAGCCTATTTGTGCTTCGAACATCGAAAACTATCTGGATGAAAGCATCATCTGTACATTGGATCCAAAGGATATAGAAGATGGTAGGCCATCTTATTGGTCAAGTAAAGGATAAAGCAATAGAAATGTCCCTGAGACATTGACTTACAGGTTTCTCAAAAATTTGTCTATTGTGCACGAAGTTAAAATATGCCCATTCCAAGCTTACTTCTAGAGGGGGAATCCTATATATTCGACAAATGTAGTTCTCTTTCGGTTTGGTTATTCCAGCTCATCACTAGGAATATAAAGTTCTATATTGGATGGGTCCATGCCATCTGATAGATCTCCCTGTGAAGACTATGTCTGGACGTATATCTCTGAAGAGTACCCAATGTTACAGGAGAATGAATTGCAATTGTTTAGGCTTCCAAGCCCAGTATTATGTATTGGGGACATCTTACAGGTTGAACTCTTGGGTAGGGTTCAAAAACAAGAGTTGGATGGATTTCATTATATATTTGTGTGTCATGTGTATGTGGTTGGGAGACCTCTTTCTTCCATTAGTCTTGAGGCATCAAGGGCACCTTGAAATTACATTTGAAGATATTTCAAGAGTTGCATCCCATGAATATGAAACTGGCACCTCTTCTGATTGGTATTCCATTGCAGAGAGTATAAGACAGATCATGGCTAGAAGGGTGATTGCAATGTTGGAAAATATTGTAGTGGTGGATTTCATTCTGCATGATAATCATGATTCATATGATAGATGGTAGAGCTTCTTAAGGCATGAAATCAACAGACATATTTTGATCGATCAAAGATATTAAACAGATTCTAGGAGGACTCATGGAACCAAATTAGCAAGTTATGATTTAAATCTTCCATTCAGACGTATAAGCGCAACAGTGAGGGTATCCAAAGAGGAAAAGTGGCAGGGGTTTCATCATTAGTTCTATATATGTGTCTATCATGTGAGTAACCAATATTTTTTCCACTTTCAAAGCATAATATCAACAAAGAATCAAAGGATAAAGATAATATCTAGATTTAAAGAAGAATTTAAGGAGAATATCTAGGCATTCATATGTACAGATGGTAGTAACGTGTAGATTTAAAGGGTTAAGTCCAATCTTCAAAATACCAAAGTCTCCTTCATTCGAGGCTTATTCTAGATTAATTTTATTTTTTAGCATGTAGATTGGATTTGATTCCAAGAAATTAGAGATAGTTTGTTATTTTATTTGTCTATTTATTTCATGATTTGTAATAGAAGGGGGTTTGAATTTCAGCCGTGGAGGCTATTGGACAGTGTGTCAATTTCTCAGAACATCCTTATGAATTAATACAGAGGTACCGTGCTTTTGGAGGCAAAGATTCATCACGGTTTTGTTCTCAGTGTGTTTTCCTGTTAATGCTTATCTCCATTATTGTTTGTTCTTTTTGGTATTTAGCTAAGAGTAAATGTTTGGAATTCATCTACATTTGATGCTCCATTCATACAATAAATACTTGTTTAGGTGTTAAGGATTTCATGTTCAAAATTCATCTATATTTGGTGCTTTATCCATGGCGATCTATCTCCTTTCTGTTTTTCTTTTAAAGTTACATTAATAACTCACCCTTTGTTAGGTGCTCTTCGTGTAATGGGATGTCCTTTTCTCTTTTCTACTGCCATCCAAATACTCATCATTTGTTGAAGAACAATACTTACTTTGCCTTTGCTTTCTGAGAGTAAACCATCAACTATTGACTCAATATTTTTAAGTTTTAGGCTTTGACTCCATTTCCCAATGGTTTCATTCTCTGGCTTGTCCTATCAAACCCTTAAAAAACAAAAAACCAAACCTATCATATTGCAGAATATGACCTCTATGCATTTATTGATGAATCCTTTGAGCTATTACCAATCATTAGACATCTGAGAGATCCCTCTTTGGTTGGAAGGGTTAGAGTCCAACCTAAATTTGGTTTGAGGTTACCTTGGGGTTTATTTGATACATCCCAAAGAAATTACCAAGTGATAATCAAGAGAAACCTTCGGGGCTTGACAATGGGTGTAGCTCCCTTGAGGAGGTGAGACATACCTTTACACTTGCAACGACACACAGTTGGGGTATCTGAAGGCCTCAACCATTTACTACAATGGGTGACATGAGCAATAATGTACTTTTTGGAGCACAATGTGATAGAGGAGGATGAGTAGAGTCCTCAAATATTTTGTAGTCCTTATGATGATACTATGGGCATGAAGCCCCAAGTTTTGCCTTGTTATGTACTTTTGTATGGTGTACTTAATTTTTTTTTTCTATCACACACACACACACATATATATGAGTTTTGCAGCTACCTATGTTGTATTTTTGTGTTTTCGTGTGATGTTTTTGTACATATGATTTATGTTTCAAATTATTTTCTATGCACAAGATACCAATCCAACATGTAATTTGCTAACAGATCCGAAGTTGTATTGAGTTCTCTCGATATGTGTCTGTATTGGAGAAATTCAAATGATCTTTCGAGACGACGTACCCTTAGGTGGAGACGTAGTAAAATCGAGTTGCGAATGATGTACTCATGATTAAATTGACGGACCACGAGTTGAGAGTCTAGGTTGATAATCAATTGAGTTATACCTAGAGAGGAGGCTTCGGTTAAAATTCCTATGACAACATGATATTCTGCCATGTTATTGGTTACAGATTTGAGGCAAATTCCTCCTGAACTCACTAACTTTCCAGAGTGGTAGATGAACCAAGTTGCATAAGTGATGTTCTGGGTGTGTCGACTAGTGCCATCTGCAAACCTGACATAGATGGGAAATGGTGATGTCATCTGTGCATTCAATCACAAAGCAAAGTATAAGCATTTGAGGAAGAAATCGTGCATGCAAAAGAAAAGACACACCAAGTCAAGAGTATATAGTACAATAATTTACAAATCACACATGCGAGATATTCTATGCATAGTACTTATTGAGGTAAAGACCATTTCGAGGCTCACCGAGAGATATTCCATCGTAGTCTACTAACTCGTAGGTGTCTCTATGTAGCACACGTTTTATGATGTAAGACTTGTGCCACATGGGTTCTAACTTTCCTGCCCCCAGTTTGTTTGTCATGATCTTGATCATAGACTAGGACTAGATCTCCTTCCGCAAAAGCATGAGATTGGACAGATTTATCATATTGATTTTTCATGTGTTTTTGATACATCTCGTTGATGAGAGTAGCATCATGATGAGTTTTGTCCGACTTGGTTAAATATAGGAATCGATCCTCTTTAGCAAAAGTGTGAGGTATGAGTTTTACGGTAAGTTTCAACGATGGGATCTCACACTCAATTGGTAACACAACTTCTATTCCGTATTCCAACTGGAACAACGTGAATCCAGTTGTGGTTTTCACTGAAGTTCGATTAGCCCAGAGTGTGGAGAAGAGTTGAAAGTGCCAAGAGGTTTTGTTTGGTCCCACCATGCATTGCAACACGGTCTTCATGACTTTTTTGATGGCTTCAACTTGTCCATTCGCGAGAAGATAGTAGGGGGATGAGTTTTCATGAAGAAAACCCAGCTTGGTGCGCAATTCACCCATCATCTGGTTCTGGAAATGTGATCCATGATCAGTTACAATAGCTTGCGAAACACCGAATTGAGTGATGATGTGGTTAAACACAAAAAGTGTGGCAGTGCAACCATCATTAAGAAATGTAGGCATAACCTCAGCCCATTTTGTTAAATAATCAACGACAACGATGATATAAATGTGCCCCCATAATGAGGCAGGCTTACATTGCATAAAATCGATGCCTCATTTTTCAAAGGGGCCAACAACGACAATAGGATGCAATGGAGCATGGTGGGTACATGCTTTCCTCTGAAATATTTGACAGGGTGGGCATTGTTTAACGACTTTGATGCAATCTTTGAATATATAAGGCCAAAAATAACCGGGACGTAAGATTTTCTGGGCTGTAGCCATCCTAGAAAGATGACCGCCACAAGCTCCAAGGTGACAATCATTTAACACTAGTTCAACCTCGTCGTGGGTTAAACATCGTCGTATGACAATATCAATTCCACGACAGTATAAAGTGTCACCGAGGATGATGTATCATTTTGAGTGGTGTCGAATGCGACGTCATTCATCACGTGAAATGTTAGTCTGAAAGCGTTGGGTTTGGAGATAGAGAAGGATATCTCCGTATCAAGGATCTTACATACTAATAAGGAACATGGATTCATCAGGAAGAGAATCACTGGGCACAATATCCTCATCAGTGTGGGGAAGATTGCAAATCAATTTCATGAAAACCAATGATTTTTTAGTTTTTGATTTGGAAAACTCGAGATCAAATTCTTGGAGAATAACGATCCATTTGGAATATTTTCCCCCAAGTACTTGACGATTCCAGATTTGGTACATGGGGTTTGAGTCTGCAATGACCATGGTAGTGCATAATAGAATGTAATGGCAAGATCTCTGCATTTAAATAACTGCTACCAAATCCAACTTTTCAACATGCGAATATCGGAGTTCGAGACCTGATAGACCCTTACTTAGATAGTAGATCACATGTTCGTTGTCATCATCATCCTCTTGTACTAACACCATAGCAATAATGGAAGTAGAGGCAACCAAATAAAGGATATAGTCTTTCACACAATTCGGTGGGTGCAAAAGAGGTTTATTTGTTAAGGCATGCTTGAGAGCATTGAATGAGCATTGAGCACTTTCATCCCAGATGAAAGGGGTGTCTTTTTGCAACAATCTCATAAATCCTTTGGTGATTTCAGCGTAATTTAAAATGAAGCGGCGAAGAAAGTTTTCCTTCCCTTGCAAAATTTGTAGTTGGGTCAGATTTTTGGGAGGAGGTAAAGCTAGAATGGCTTTGACTTTTAAGGGATCCACCCTAATCCCATATTTGGAGACTATGAATCCACGGATTCTCCCTGATTCGACTGAGGAAATGCATTTGTGGGGGTTCAAACGGATGTTGTAAAACTGACATTGAAGAAAAATGGCTTGTAGGTGACCAATGTGGTCTCGTCGATGAGACGAGTGAGCGGGCAAGTCATCGAGGTAGGGTTCAACAATATGTTTGATATCGTGGGATGCATACGACATGGCCCGCTCAAAAGTAACCCCAAAGTTTTTAAGGCCAAAAGGTAATTTTCGATAAGAGAAAGTCCCCCAAGGGAGGATGAAGGTTGTTTTATGTTAATCAGCTAGTAGAATCTCAATCTGATTATATCTGGAAAATCCATCCATAAAGGAGAAAATGACGCTTCCAACACAATTATCGATAATTTGGTTGATAAAGGGTGTAGGGTAATTGTCCTTAGGACAAGCCTTATTAAAATCCCGATAATCGACGCAAACATGAATGGTCCCCTATTTCTTAGTGACTAGAATGATGTTGGAAACCCATTCGGTCAGAGGGACAGGATAAATAAATCCAGACTTTAACAATTTTTCGACTTCTTCCTTTATGGCCGTGGTTTTCTTAGGATGAATTGAGGGAAGTTTTTGTCTTACAGGTTTAACTCCTAGGTAAGTCTTTATTTCATGCACAACATTCGATGGATCGATCCCTAACATTTCTTCGTAACTCCAAGCAAATATGTCATGGAATTCCTTGAACAAGGTGGTGCAAGTTTCAACTTTTTTCAGCTGAACAATTGGCACCTAGCTGTATGTTTTCCTCAATACCTTCTTTGATTGATATATCGACTGTAATCGTAGAAGATATGTTTCCCAAATTCCCCTTGGAGATGGTATCGTGAGTGAGTATTGGAGATTGGGGACAGTTGACGACATCATTAGAAAATATAGAGGATATATCTTTCTCAATGTCATCCAAACTTGGAAGAAAGGACGAATGATGGTGGTTGTCATCCCATGGTGCCTCCTCCATACTAAGCATTTCCATAATACATTCATCGGATGGAAAAATCTGTATGATGTAATCAAAAGTAGAGGATAGGGAATCTAACCATGATGGTAACGAATAAGTCATATACGCCAACAGATGTTGGTCGTCTAGTGAAGGAGAGGCAGACTGGATGGCATCATATTCAACCTCTGTAGGACTAAGTGGCATGGTGTCACCTAGTACATCAAATTCCAAAGGAATAGGCATGATCCATGGATCAAATGATTTGTAGGATTGATGTGCCATAGTCAAGATCATATTGATTGTTGCGATATGTTGCGTAGCGGGAGGAAGAGGTGTAGGAAAGGTACCCATAAGCGAAGAGTCTTTCAAGAGACCTACTCCAACACTTTCATAAGTGATCTTCAAATCTCCCAGAAAAGGAATGTTGTTGGCCATTTGAGTGTGAGCGTCGAGGGTGCAGTGATCTAATTGATCAATGGTCACAATTTTACCTTAATGGTGAAACTGGACACGCCAAAACACCGAGGAAGCGATGAAAGTCATATCATAAAATCAACTTCTTCCTAACATCAAGTTGTAATCGAGGGGAGCATCGACTACTTCAACATCTACTGAAATAGTCTTGCCTCCCAATTGAACGACTAAGGATTGTAATAGTCCATGAGGACGGAATCCTCTCCCATCGAATTCTTGTAACATGGTGGGAGATTGATTAATACCAGGCGATTTGAGGCCTTTCCAACAAGACAAAGACATGACACATGTGGAAGCTCCCTCGTCCAAGATCGAGCGATGAATATGTTTATTGTGGACAATGACATCGATCTGGAAAGCAAGCTAGTGAGAGAGTCATGATTTAAAATTATCCAGGTTAAACATGATATTATTATATGACTCAGGATCTATTGCTCCGATGGATGGCAAGAGAGTCCTACATTGACTAGGGAAATGTTGTAGAACTTCGAGAGTTGACATAACACATGATGCTTGGGCCAAATCTTCAACGATGTTGTAGTTTTGAGTAGCACGTGAATTAGGATTGAAAGTTGACTGCCAAATTGTACTCTTGGGTGGACATAAGATAGAGTCAAAGGTAGTTTTCTTGATCTAGAGTGACCCAGGTGGAGGAGTAACGATGGTGGACAGTGGATTTGATCTATTAACATTAGTTACTTTTTCATTATCAGGTTTAGCTGGAGTTGTGTCATATGTCATAGTATGAGTGGTCAAATCTATCCTATTAAACATGTAAATGTGTGCACTCGATGAAGCTTCCTCACTAGGAGGATGATTTGGATTACCTCTTGTCAGAGGTGTAGAAGCTTGTGCAACCAGTGAGTGCTGCTGTGGAAAAGGATGTGTTAACACAACGGGTTGAGAATTTCCTTGAAAAAGTTTTGCAACTTTGTAGTGATGAGGACAATCTCATGTGTAGTGATCGTCACCACAAATGAGACATGGAAATTTTGGTTTTCGCTGCGGTTGTTTCTCAGTAGCAGGCAGTTGTGCTTGAGATTTTGCATTTTTAGTTGGATTATTTTTTTTCTTCCGTTTATTCTTCGTTTTCTTCTTCCCCCCTAACTGTTGCATAGAAGCACATTGAACTGCATTCACCTAAGATACTTGAGTCAGGGTGGATCTTGGTGAGAGTGAATTCGATATGGTAGTGGGGGCAGTGACTGAGCGATTAGTCGTTTTAGTTGACTATGAACTAGATTGGGTTTTGACGGAACCGATAACTCCATCTGTGTGAGTGGTAGAGGATGGTTTTGATGGATCGATTGACGTATGGGGAGAATTCAAAATAAATTCATACAAAGTACCATATAGGGTATAAACCAAGTCCAGATACTGGGCTTGAGCAATGGCTTCCTCTTCAGTAATGACAACACCCATGGCTACGTCACGAGCAATCAAAGGTAAAGGATATTTAGTGAACCATTTATCTAGTAACTGACCATGAATGGTTATTTTGATCAACCGTCATCGTCGTCTCCACTTATGAATATGATCAGAGATATGTATGGAGTTGGTTTGAAAAAGGTACGTCAATAGTTCTGTACTAGTCTCGTAACAGATGGGTAATTGAAAGTGTGTGAGAAAAGCCATGGCAAGGGAATTAAAATCTTGAAAAGTTCCGCATTGTAACTCAATGTACCATTTGGTTGTTGAACCCATAAGTGTACACTGGAAAAGACGTAACCAGATAGAATCATCAATTAGTGAATTTGATGAACACCATAGATGAAAAGTCATAACGTGGTTATTAGGGTCTTCACCAGGTTTACCGTCAAATTTTGGGATATCAGAAGGCAATTTAGCAGGAATAACTGGCCAAAAAGGAGAATGTAATATGAGATCATTTGTCAATATCGATAGATCTGGTAGATATAGAGTGGCTAAGAATGGTAGTCGTTGATTGACTTGAGGATGATACTGGTGTGGCATGGGGACACCAGTATGGACATAAACTGGTTGAGGTGGATAGTTGTAGCCACCAGGCCCTCCCATATACTTTTGTTGTTGACCAACAAAGGTAGGATTCATTTATTGAGGAATGTTCATGAAAGGAGAATGGAAACACATTTGGACTTGGGGAGGATAACCGGTGTAACCTAGGGGAGGATAATTTGCTTGATTAGCTTGACATGGATAACCAGTTTGCCCTTGAGGAGGGTAACTAAGTTGTCCTTGAGGAGGGTAAGGATTTGGCCCTTGGGGAGGATAATATTGTTGACCTTGAGGACCCCAAGTGGGATTTAGGACCCACAAGAAAGGTTGTCCATAATGTAATCCAAAAGGATTGGGATTTGGTATTCCTCCTTGCAGGTTGGGGTTTGATGGGCCTCCCTGATATGGCTTATGAAATGTACCTCCTTAGGATTGTCCCCAGGATTGTGGGGGGTTTACGGTGAAAGAAGGTTTCCCCCCTGTGATTGGTTGGGTAACAACTGGGGTTTGAACGATGAAAGGGGGTTTCCCCCCAGTCAACACTAGTGTGTGGAAGGATGCTTGTCCCTCGGCAAGGATGTGTCTGCTAGATAGGGGTTGCCCCCTAGTAGGGATTTGTCCCACAATTGGGTTTATGTGTGTGGTATGGTTTTGCATCCTCTGATGCGAAGGTGTCCCAATAGGGTTCTATTGAGTATACAAAATGATATCTTGAAGAGGAATAATAGGTGTAACCGTAAGGGTACTTTGCACATGACTAGGAAACACGACTCTTGTTTCATTGTGAACTTGTCCTGAAGTGGTAGCAATATTGACTGTTGGTTCAATGAGACGGTTAATGGGCTGACCTGATGGTTTTGCCTCTACATCGACAGTGGTAGAGGCACGAGGAGGGTCAAAAGGTGGTCGGCTAAAATTATTTTTTTCGTAAAGATCTTGTCTTGATGGAGTCCTCCATATAGAATGAACAAAAGTTTGTTGTGGATATACCATTTCAGGAGAATGGATAGGAGTGGTGTATTCTTCGCTAAAATTTGGTTGTGTCAGTTCCATATCTAGCTGATTATATGGCCTTAACAATAAGTGAGGGTAATCTTCTACTATAATGTTACCTGAGGAATCCAATTAGACGAGGAGTGGATCGAGAGGCACTTGCAAAGCATGGTTGATAAGAAGGGTTCCTTCCTCAACCGTAACTAAGGCTCTCTCAGGATTTGCTAGCAAAGGAGTAGCGACACTCCCAATGTGTGAATGGTTCTCAACCTCTTCACGGTAAGTGTCTTCAGGTGAGTTAGGGGGTAAGGGTTCATAGCCTTCTGGAGGAAAACCTTGCATCCTACATGATCTACGAATACCTTTATCGGCCATAGTACCAGTTTTTTAAGACAACACAAAGTAAGCAAACAACACTCGCTAAAAAATATAGAAGACCAACAAGCAAACATTACCTTCTCTCAATGAACGTACTAGTTAGTAATGAAATCCAACATCACATGATCAAAGTGAGAAGGGGATAGGATATGAGCAGGTGGATCAATTAAATTGGTGACCTACTTAACATACTTACACCTTGGTGCAAGCTTCCTCACGGTTTGATCCGCGTGTTACCCTCCAAGGATCCCAAGTGAGTTTGACCAATGTCTGTTCCAGGTACAATGAAAAATTCCCTTCATCGTCACCTTGTGTAAGGACCTTAAACATTGTGACTACTAAGGATACCAACTCGCTGTCAACCTCTAGGTAGGTACAATCAACAGTCAAGTCCAAATGTATGGGCAAGATATCAAGTCCGAAATCCTTCAAGAGAATTGGGGACAAGTGGATCGGTAAACTCCAGAGAACCTCAAACGGATTCGGAATTCACGAAGCTCCGAGACCAAATGAAGATAGTTGAACCTCAAGAAGAACCTCCAATATACGATCGTACTGCTACAAACGGTTAAGTCTTGGAGGAATAATCTCCATTTCTCTCCCAAGCATGACCTCGTGTGTAACTCCTGTGTGAGAGGGGGATCCTAGCTATGCTTATACAAAATTTGGATTTACTCTCCCTATCGAAAGATTCTGAGTTTGTCTTGAATGGTTTGGAGAGTTATTCTCACAACCTATTCCAAAGATCTAGTCCTAGTCTGTTGTTGGTGTAAAAATCTTAAAAATAAAAAGTTTCTAGATTGATTTTAATTAGCGTTGATTTTAATGGTTGTTCATTACACAAAGGTGAATGAAAGTGAAACTGATGATGTTTGGTACTCGACTCCAAAAAATATGGAAATAATGAGATGCAAATTTTATTTTCAATGAACTTATAGTTACGAGAAGGAGAATAGTTTCGTTTCTTTCACTAACAAACACTTAAGAATGCAAAATTTCATACAATTTCATTCTCAACAAGAATTCAAACAATTTGCCAAATTATAAAGAAAACCTTTTCCAATATTCAAAACCAATACACACAAGTATCTCTTTGTTTGATTGTAAATGTAAATTGAATAATTCATCTAATGCTTCTTACTTTCACTAATAATGAAAAATAATTTCACTATAGTAATTTTGAAAAAGGAGCAAAAGAACACAAACAAAGACACTCTCAATAGTCGATAAGAAACTTAAAAGAAGAATAAACTATCCACTGAAAAAAAAATACCAAAAAACAAAGAATCAAACTTAACAGCCTTCCAAAATTGAGTAAGGGATCAAAGACAAAGTGAACAATGCCGAGATCAATAACTTTTCTCATGAAAACCTCTAATCAATCAGATAATTAACAAGAGCAACAAAAATAAAACAATTTTTCGAGAAAAATGATTTTTTTTGCAATAAGGAAAGACAAAGCAGACCCAATCAAGACTAA
>ML813960.1:47011-87998 GCA_009831015.1 Picea engelmannii | reverse complement strand
CAGGGAAAAAACCTCGTCTTCTTAAGATGTTAAGCAAGCTCCAACTGCGTTACATCTCATCTTTTATGAGCACCAAATCATAGAGGCTACAACCTCTGATTGCCAGCACCAACTGGCTGAGAGCACCAACTCCCACAGAATCCTAGCACCCACTGGGTGGAAGCACCGACTTCCTTTTTACTTCAGCACCAACTGAGTGAAGGCACCAACCTTCAGATTCTACAAGCACCCACTTGCAGAGAAAGAGACATACGTCTCCCTAGCACCACCTTACCACCCTAATTTAACTAAAATAATACTGCTCAAATCAACTTATTCATTCTGATATAGCTTGCTTACCCTTCCTGCTGATCTGCTCTGCATTCTTCACTGTCTTTGATTTGCTGCTCTGCTTCCCTGTCTCTGATTTGCTGCTCTGTTTCACTGTCTCTGATCTGCTGCTCTGCTTTACTGTCCACTGCAACCCATTCTCAGCTTCTTCGCATGGCACGCAGATTCACCTCTCCCTTTTATCACCTTCAGAGCTCTCCCTCTCTCTCATTTTCAACAACAACAATTCATCTCTGTTCCAGCGCATTATATAGATTCACCACATGCAGAGGTTTTCCTTGTGTTTCTCAAACTCCAATTGTAGTTTCCCTTTCTTTCATTCTTTCTTCAGCTTTTCGCATGCCAGCATTCTCCCTCATTTTCTGAACTGGCTCTTTGCATGCCTCCTCTACGCATGCCACATCATGCAAATCTGTGTTCCTCCTGTCTTAACTGCCAGTCTATTTTTAGACTAAAAGTCCTTCCGCTTTTCTCAACTCCAACTGCAGTTTCCCTTTCTTTCATTCTTTCTTCTGCTTTTCACATGCCAACATTCCCCCTGATTTTCTGTACTGGCTCTTTGCATGCCTCCTCTACGCATGCCACATCATTCTTCCTGATTTAGCAATGTCAAGCTCCGTTGATTGTGCATTATAGCCGTTTGATGCTGGCCACACCAATCGCGTTGTGAATGGCTCTATTCGTGTGTTTTGATTAGCAAAGATCCAACGCTGTTTCAGCATAGTTTCCATCACTGTGTTTCAGCCCAGCGCTGTGTTTCAACATATTAATATGTTTCAGCATAAGTTCCAGCTCTGTTTCAGCATTGTGTTTCTGCATCTGAGATTCAACTTCTGTGTTCCAGCATTTGTGTTCCAGCACCTAGGTTCCAGCATTTGTGTTTCAGCACTTGTGTTACAGCATTTGTGTTCCAACAACTCTTGTGCGCCTTTGTGTTCCAACATCTCTTGTGCGTCTTTGTGTTCTAGCATCTCTTGTGCGCCTTTGTGCCTTTGTGTTCCAACATCTCTTGTGCGCCTTTGTGTTCCAGCATCTCTTGTTGTTCCAGTGTTCCAACATCTCTTGTGCGCCTTTGTGTTCCAGCATCTCTTGTGCGCTCTATAACCAACCGATTGCCATCAATGACAACCTTGACCATCTGACCGATTGCCATCAATGACAACCTTGACCATCTGCGTCATCTCTGCTATAGCCATATTTCCAACAAAATAAGCAAGTTGTAAGTCAAACAAAAGACAATATCTGATAGAATAGGATCTGAGCCAAAGAGAAAGACCCAAGAAATATACCCAACAAACAGACATTCAACAATTTTTCAATGCAAGAAAAATCAACGCTCTAGTAGTAACAACACCAGAGTGCTACAACGCTCCCTAATGCATTCTGGGGGAGCATTGATCAAGCTATCAATGCTCTAACTTAAACTGGAGAGGGCACTAGTTCTGAGAAAAGTTTTGGAAAAACCCAGAAAATTCAAAAACTCAGGAAAATTCAATCAGAGACTGTGTGAGACAAATTTAGCAAAGATGAAATATGTATGAACAGATCAAATCATAAAACGAGATCCAAGGATAGGCACAAGTATGAACGAAACCAAGGAAAGAACAAAAATTAAAAATTCGTTCCCCAGTGGAGTCGCCAATTTTTGTTATGAAATAATTCCCCTACAGACAGGTGAATCTTCCCTTGGATTCTAGACCCCTAATACCAAGACAAAAAAACACAAATGGACACTAATATCCCTTTGAATTCAGTCTAACTAATCAGAGAGAGAGGGAGATAAAGTGTGATGCACCTTGTTTCAAAGTTTGTCCTCGCTGCTTCCAATGTGAGTTCGATCTCCAAACTCCTTACACAAGTTGACACTTGCAATGCAATGTACAACAACAAGAAACAAATAACTCCTACTCTACAAGATTAGATTAAACAAATCCATCTACAAAGATCGAAAGAACAATAAACAAGCACATGCAATGATACACAAGCTTGAAGGGAATAGGCCAAGTATATTGATGAGAACTTTTAAAGAGATACTTAGAATCATGGATGGTGTTGCAACAACTTCTCCAAGTCCTCTTCATCCAACCCCTTGCTCGAAAGATCCACAATCAGAATGACAATGTTTTTGTTGATTATTTTCCCTCCTTTTTCACCATGAGAATGCCTCCATTTATAGGCTTTGAGAGGCCCAACCACCTTGGTTATATTTGGGATTAGTTGAGGATATGACTCCATGAGTTGTGATATCTCCTTGAGATGCAAGCTAAGGGTTAGATTCGATCCAAATCAACTCGAATCATCCATAAATATCCTTAGAGAAGAAGGGGATTTCTTCCCATTATTTTCTCAATCAATTCGGTGCTCCTTTACAATGGGCAACAAAGCACTACAACGCTCCCTACTAGATAGACAAAGAGTGCTAGTGCTCCCTGCATATGAGCAGGGGAGTGCTAATATTCCAAAAGTTGCAAAGATAACTGATTCTCATAGAAAAACACTTTGTTCAGACTGTCAAATGATGGGGCTTGTTCTTATAACATGTTTTAGGGGTCATATCAAGTGTTCTCATGGTGTCGTTCATGATGTGACACTTACGTGATGAAAATGCAACACTTATGACACTTGCGTCAAAAGAGCGACATTTAGGAATTGAGGAATTTTGATGTGTAACACATAGTCCTTCCTTGATCATCACAAGGAATAATATGGACTTGAGGTGCTTTCCACGTGTCAGTTAGCATCGGGCTGACATTCAGTCACAGGGGTGTACATGTGGTGAACGACTCTGGTGAGGTCTTTGTCCTAGTCATGGTGATTTGACAAGGAATGATAAAGACTCAAGATGCTAGATGTTATCACATGTGGACCTAGAGTGGTCCTGATCTTAGAGAGATTCAATTGGATCAGAGGGAGAGACACAAAAGGAGTTTCCCCTCGGTTCAGGTGGGAGAGAGACATCTCCCAAGACTAACAGACAAGTGTCATGATTCTAAGGTGAATTTTGTATACTTCAGAGACAAGATTTGACATGATGAATAATGTCTCCCTCGTACAGAGGGAGTGTTGATGTTTGGACAACATTGGGAGGACATTCTTCCATATATATATATATATAATATCATATAATATATGGCATGATATTTATAATACAAGGTATAAATATATCTAATAAATAAGTAGTTATTTATTATCCAAGGGACACATCCTTTCATGGATGGTCGCCATATGTTCTCTATATATGGAACACTCATCATTGTAATAATGTATCGATCATATATCATCTCATATGAAAATTCAACATGTTTGTCCTTTTCTCCTCCATGTTCCCCTAAGGAATCCCAAGTCCTTTATATCCCTTGGGTCTTGGAGCATTGGGACTTTCAAATCCCCCTTTCCTCTAAAGTAGGTACTATACCTAACCCCCTGGTTCCTCTGGAATCGAGGGAGGAATCACCTTCGGTCTCTCCATTGTGCTCCGTTTCCTCAAAGTCTATCATAAAATCATAATATTTATTAATATCTTGAGTTAAAAAAGGGATAGAGACCCCTTGTGCTGGAGGTTTAGCAATGGATAAGGGGATGGATCAATATGTTGGTAGAAAATATCATCTAACCCTTGCCCAATAGTAAGCTACAAAGGAAATCAAATACAGGAAAAACCAACCATTTTGAGGGCCCTTGGAGAAGAAAAAGCCTTGGCAAGAAGTTACAAATGATTATTGTGCCTCTCAATGCTTATAGGGTAGGGGGCGCCCGTAAAATTCAGGCCCTCAAAATAATGGTCACAAAATGCAATCTTGACATTTTATTAGTTTAAGAAAAAACGTGTTATAGTGAAAAGGTTGTGGAAGCCTCCGACCCTCGGCTAAGGGATTGGTCATTTTGTGCTAAGGACACCTTAGGTTTTTCGGGGGGTCTCATTTCTGAATGGAAACTAAATTTTAAGAAATTATCTGCGATGGTTACTATTTTGGAATCATTTTGGATGTGGAGGATTACACCATGACCTCGTCCTTTAGAATTGTAAAGATCTATGGTCCTTATGCAAAAAAATGACCTTTATGGGAGGGCTTAAGCAACTCTAGCATCCTTCAGGCTCCCAATGTAGTTCTAGGTGGCGATCAAAATTTCACTTTGTCCCTTAAATAATCCTGGGGGAAGCATCCCAAACGAGATCCATTGGAGGGTTTCTTTTCCCACTAGATATCCTCACATAACCCAGTGGACCTGGAGCCCCCCTAAATCTCTCAAATGTGGAGAAATGGTAGAAAGGGGGAGGATCTAGTAGATAAAAGGCTTGATAGGTTCTTGGTGGCAGAAGACATGTTATCCAACCCATGGATTATCAAATCATTAGTGACATTTTGGGGTATTTTTGATCATATGCATATCATTTTGAATATTGAAAAAGGTGGTTCAAAACCCCCATCTCCCTTAAAATTCAATTATGACTGGTTGAAGGAAAATGATTATAAGAAACTTATTGCAGATGCCTGGAATCATCTCAAATATATTCCTGACAACTCATATATGCACCAACTAACTTCCAACCTGGAAAAATTCAATTGATTATCCAGGATTTGGTCACACAATTTCAACCTAAAAAACCAAGCTCCGTTGAGGGAGGTCGAAAGTAGGCTTACCAAATTGTTAATTTCAAAACATGTGTATTCCCTTTCAAAGGTGGAAGATTCAGAACTAGGAACTTTAATAGACAATAATATCAAGCTTATGGATTTAGAGGAATCAAAGTGGAGACTTAAAAGTAGGGCGGTCTGGCTTAACGAAGGAGACAATAACTCCAAATTTTTTCATAGCTATGCAAACCACCAGAGAAACCTTAATTCGATAGCTAAAATTATAAATCTAGATGGCCAGAAGGTCTCCTCTTTTGTTGACATTTCCAAAGCGGGGTAAGCTATTTCTTAGGTCTTTTCTCTACACCGTCTGGGTGCCCTATAAAGGAAATTTTAGAGGTAATCAATCACTTCCCAATATCCATCTTAGATGGGATGAATGAGTCCCTTCAAGTGGAAATTTTGGAGGGGGAATCTTTGGAAACACTGGAAGCGTTCCAAAAAATCAAGAGCCCTGGTCCAGATGGCATTTTAGTTGAGTTTTTTAATAGGATTATATGATCTTATTAAAGAATATTTACTTACGGTTGTGCAAGAATCACATATATCATGAAATCCTTGGCTCTTTACATAATACTTTTTTGGCCTTGATCCCTAAAAATAAGGAGAATTCCTCTTTCGAAGACTTCAGATTGTTGGATTATTGAGAGGGGGGGTGAATCAGTAATAGAGAAATATAATCCTTTTTAACAATATAATGCAAGTGTTATATCAATGTAACATTATCATCCAATATTTGCAGAGTAAATAAACAATGAACAAATGATAAATCATACACATACACAATACACCAATGTTTTTATGTGAAAACCCAAAGCGGGAGAAAACCACATAACACTTTTTCTTATATGTCTTGAAGAATTACACTCATTGCAAGCACCAACTTCCTTTGTTTTCCAGCTGCAACTGGAAGGAGGCTCCAACCCCCTAGTTTCCCAGGCTACAACCTGAGGGAAGATCCAACTCCCCAATTCTCTGGCTACAACCAGAAGGAGGCTACAACCCCCTATGTTCTTCAACTACAACTGGAAGGTGGCTACAACCACCTGTCCTTGCCCCGTCCAACCTCCCTGACGTATAAGTAGAATGATGGAACCATTGTCACACTATCACTGTGAGATATACTGCTGTAAACCTGTACCAATCAACTTGCACCAAACAACTTGTACCAATAACATGAACCATGCATCAACCATGCATCAAACTGTACCTCAACCTGTAATCAACCTGTACCATAAACAAGTGCATCAACCATGCACCAACCTGTACCTCAACCTCAACCAAAATCCCTCATCAATTTCATCATCCAAATCTAATTTGTAACTCTGTAATAGAATTAGTGTATATGATCACATACATGAAAACCTTCCTTAACTTTAACAACAAGAGACTAGCATTTTCATCAAACTTTACTTTAGTCTCACATGACTATTTTTGGATTAGTAAACAAACCTAACTTGAAATAATCATAACTATGTACCTATAATGAATAAAGATATGAAAATAGTACACAATGTTCTTCAGTGTGTTTTATGCAATTCCTGTAGGTGTCACTACTTGGAACCTCTCAGAAAATGAGTTATAATAAAAATGACATACCTTGTTGAATTCTGGCTTATTCTAGAGAGTGAACTTGTAGAGCGTGCCCCGCACAGAATATTTATTGTATGGATATGAAAATTGTACACAGAATACTAAAGATTGTACTCTAACCAACACATTTGGTATTACTGAATTTGGATATGTTATGAAGAAGTTATGGCATTTTTACCTGAAACACTTGTTTTAGACTAGTTTCAGGACTAGCCACAAACCCTATTTTCCATGGAGTATAACTCCAAAAATACAATGATCCACAAGATGAAATTTGTACCACAACTACTTGGATATGTTTCCTCAATGGCCTCCCAATTACATGGTCTGAATCATTCTAGAAAAAAAGTTATTGCAGAAATGGTGAGATGACCTGTAAATAACATACCTTAGAAAGCATCATCAAAGAATTTATCCTCCTTTGAATTTCGGCCTTCTTTACTTCACCTTCCCTATGAAATTCGGCTTAGATATCCTTTGGTTACCTCAGTGACCTATATATATTCAATATGCTCAAGTGTGATTAAAATGAGAGAGCCTTGCCTCTTATTTATACTTTCATGTAGCTTCCTTAGAAGCATCTTCTAGACCACTTTTTCCACATAGTCACCTATGTCCAACCTTTCCCAATTTGCCACTTGTCCATATATCCAATAGCCACTTGAATACTTAATCCATTTTTCTCATTTTATGGTTAACCTTCTTATAACCACTGTCCATAATTAGAAATTTCTCCATTTACTTTATTATTTAAATAATCCTCCTTGACTTTGTCACTTCACTTTATTATTTAAATAATCCTCTTTGACTTTGTCACTTCACTTTATTATTCAAATAATCCTCTTTGACTTTGTCACTTCAGTTTATTATTTAAATAATCCTCTTTGACTTTGTCACTTCACTTTATTATTTAAATAATTTCTTCTTTGCAAGCACTTTGACTTCTTTGACCTTTTGGGGCTTCAAGCCAACATATGAGGGTCCTCCAACTTCGTAAGGCCATAAATCTCAAACCGTGAGGAGTTATGTGACGTTCCACACACCACCAGAAATGGCATGACATGTACTATCCATATAGAATAGTCTTACCTGAAAATATATCAAAACTCATACCATTATACATCAAACAAACTTGGTTCTATTACCCAAATCTTTGTGCTACCGAAATTTCTTCAAGGGTTGACATCAATGACAACCAACCCAATTAATCAACAATATCCCCCTTTGGCATTGATGGAAACACTCTGATGTAATACTGAAATTGTATCACTCATGCTCCGTGGAACCATGACTTCATCTCTATGACCAACACTCCCCCTGGAACCATGCCTCTGTCCTCTGCATCTGATAAATCTCTCCCCCTTTGTCATCAATGACAAAGGTATCTTTCCATTTGGGTCTACCCCCTGACTGAATCACCTGACCTCCCAATCTGAACTGTCCTCTTTATGGTGCTTCCTCATGTACATCTAAGACATAAGATAAGCATTCAAAAACATTCATTTTGGAGTAGAAATAACTCCGAGTCTCTGGCGAAGATACTCAAAGGCTTCCCGTGGAAGTGATTTTGTAAAGATGTCTACCACTTGTTCTTTTGTGCCCACATAATCAACTCTGATGTTCTTTTTTGCAACCTGTTCCCGTAGAAAGTGATACTTGATTGGAATGTGCTTCGTCTTGGAGTGAAACACCGAGTTCTTTGAGATACTGATGGCGCTTGTATTATCACAATATATTGGAATGGTCTCATCATACTCAACCTGTATATCTGTCAGAGTTTGTTTCATCCATAAAACTTGTGTACAACATGTTGCTGCTACAATATACTCTGCCTTGGCTATAGATAAAGATACTGATGATTGTTTCTTTCTTAGCCATGATACTAAACACTCACCCAAGTAGAACATTGCTCCACTGGTGCTTCGTCGGTCATCAATGCAACCTGCCCAATCTGCATCTATGTAGGCAATAAGTAATAGATCATTTCCTTTTAGATACCATAATCCAAACTCTTCTATTCTTTTGAGATATCTGAAAATCCTCTTCACTGCTAATACCATTGATTCCTTTGGTGCTGCTTGAAATCATGCCACCTGTCCAACTGCCTGCATTACATATGGTTTGGATGTTGTCACATATAGTAGGATACCAATCATTGACCTATATTTCCTATGATATGTAGACTTTAAATCATCATCTTTGATCAACTTGCAACTGGTTTGCATGGGAGTGATAACTGGTTTGCAATCTTCCATTCCAAAACTATTTAGCATTTCTCTGATATACTTGGTTTGAGAAATAAAAATTCCTTGGTTGCTTTGACGTATCTGAAGACCCAGAAAGAAGGATAGTTCTTCAAGTAATGAAATTTCAAATTCATTCTTCATTTCTTTTGCAAATTTCTGGCTTAACCTGTCATCAGTACTTCCAAAAATAATATCATCAACATAAACTTCAATTAATAAAATACTATCTCGAGTTACCTTAATGTAGAGGTTTCTCTCCGCACTTCCTTTGCTGAACCCCGGATGTTGTAGATACTTATCCAGTCTAGAGTACCATGCTCTAGAAGCCTGTTTTAGACCATACAAGGCCTTCTGTAATTTACACACATAATCTGCATTTTTTGACAACTGAAATCCTTCTGGTTATTCAATGTAGACTTCTTCTTCAAGTTCCCCATTTAGAAAATCTGATTTTACGTCCATCTGATACACTTTAATATTTTTGGAGCATGCATAAGCTAAAAACAATTGGATTTCTTCGATTCTGGCAACTGGGGAAAATGTCTCTTCAAAGTCGATTCCTTCAACCTGTGCATATCCTTTACATACCAATCTAGATTTGTTCCTTGTAACATGTCCATATTCATTCAATTTATTCCTGTATACCCACTTTGTGCCGATCACATTCTTATCCTTTGGCCTTGGAACCAATTCCCAAGTGTCATTTTTCTCTATTTGATCCAATTCTTCATCCATGGCCTTATTCCAAAATTCATCCTTGCTGGCCTCTTCAAAATAGGTTGGTTCAATCATAGATGAGAGTTCTTTGTCCTGGTGAACAAATTCTTCTTCTAGTCCCAACTCCTACATCTTTGTTTTCGATAATCTGATATGAAGGATGATTCTTATGTACTCATCTACTAGGTGTCTTTGGAGGCACTTGCTAAACTTGCTCTTATGCTTCTGTCAGATCCTCTTCATCTTCCCCTTCTACTCTTTTTCATCTTCTGCTTCTTTTTCGTAAAACTGTTCCATTGATTCATTTTCTTCTTCCTTTAATTCTTGTCTACCTGTTTCATCAATTGTTACATTGATGCTTTCCACAACTTTGTTCAATCTCAGTTTGTAACACTTGTATGCTTTCCTTTTACTTGAGTAACCAACAAGTACTCCTTTGTCCACACAAGAGTCAAACTTTCCCATTCTTCCATCTTCTCTTTTGATGTAGCATTTTCTTCCAAAAACTCTGAAGTGCCTCACATTTTCCGGTTTTCCATTCCATAGCTCGTAGGGAGTTTTGTCAGTGTTGTTTCTAAGAATTACTCTATTTTGATTGTGAATTGTTGTATGCACTGTCTGTGTCCAAAAGATATCTGTCAATTTGGAATCCATTAACATTGTTTGAGCCATTTCCTGTACTGTCTTGTTCTTTCTTCCAACAACTCCATTCTGTTGAGGTGTCCTAGCAACATAGAATTGCCTTTTTATTCCATGCCTGCTGTAGTAGTACATAAATTATTTTGAAGTGAACTCTCCTCCATTATCATATCTCAAGAATTTTTATTTTTGAATCCATTTCATTTTCAACCATTTCCTTGTAGACCTTGAAGTTTTCAAAAGATTCCGACTTATTCCTGAGAAAGAAAACTGCAGTCATTCTTGTATAATCATCAACTAATAACATAAAGTATTTGTTGGCCCTTGGTTATGTAAGGAAGCAAAGATTAAGGAATAAAGGCAAAGTACAAATTGTGCAGAAGGCACATAAACTGAGGAAGGGTCGAAGTGGGTAAAGAAGCAAACAAGAAGGAGAAAAGTAAGGAAAAGCTAGCCGTTGGAAGAGAAGATAGAGGAAGACAAAGCATTGAAGAAAATGGATCATGGAAAATTCAACAAGTGGATAAAGACACCAATGGATGCTTTGGAGCACCTCACAAAAAATAAGGAAGGACAGGCTGGCAAAGCCCTGAAAACGTGGGTCAAGTAGACCCAGGGTTTTGGTACCTAGGGTTTTGACACCTAGACTTTGGTCATGTAATGTATAAATGAAGGTCTAGGAGAGTTGAGAGGGTTGGTCATATTATTTTTGGTTCACTATTGGTTAATGTTGGTTGTTTTTAATTGTTGATTGCTATTGAGAGCAATATTGAGTCTATATTGTAAGATCTTCAGCTGGGTGCGAAGATCAACCCTGCAGTTGGGTGCACAGGGAGGGAAGAGAAAGAGAGAAAGAAAGAGAGATTTGCAGCTAAGTGCGCAGATAGAACTGTATGTTTTCATCTAATATATCAAGAAACACAGTTATGTGGACGTAGCCCTAGGGAGAGGGTGAACCACATATATCTTTTTGTTCTTTGTGGTTGATGTTGTGTTATTTTCTATATGTTATACTGTTATTGCATTGTTGTGGTAGATCAGATATATAACTTTGCGAAGTAATCTTAAGAGTGGTAAAGAATATCTATATTGTTGTGTGTTGTTGTCCTGGATCCACTTTTCATTTCCTTTGGTTGTAGACACCTATGTCCTGCAACCCCCTATTGCTACTTTGTGTGAGACTGCATCTGCTTCGCAGGTGTTGCCGAAAGGGCCAGTAGTTAGGGCTTGTTGGTGTGCTGTTAGAGATGAACCTTGGGTCTGCCCCTGTGCCAATAATATTTCTCACCTTTTAAACCATTTGTTGTAGTTGGTCCAACTAGATCAATATGCTCTATTTCTAGTGGTCTTGTCATTGAATATTCTTTTTATTTAAACCTAGTCTTTGTTTGCTTTCCTTGTTGACAATGCTTGCATAAAGTGTTGGTTGGTTTCGTGATATGGGGTATTTCTCTAACTGCTTCCCTTTTGCTGACTTTGACAAGGTTATCAAAATGTATGTGACCCATTCTTTTGTGCCATAGCCAACTTTCATCTTCCTTTCCTAGGCAACACTTTTCATTTCCAATTTCACTTAATACATATATGTTGCTTGATGTTCTCACAGTTGTTGCGATCAATTTTCCTGAACCTTCTTTTCTTATCTCACACTTTTGTGAATCGAAAGTAACTTTATGACCTTGGTCACACATTTGACTCACACTTAGAAGATTATGTTTCATATCTTCTACTAGTAGACCATTTTTTGCCTTGGTATTCTTGTTCCCAATTATGACTGTGCCTTTTCCAATGATTTTAGTTGAATCATCATTTCCGAAGGAGACTGATCCATATCTTTCCTTTCTTAATGTAAAAAACTTATCTCTATCACCTGTCATGTGTTTTGAACAATCACTGTCAACATACCAACCACATTTATTCTGCTTAGCTTGTAGAGAGAGTGTGCATTCTTCATTGCTATATTGATTCTGCTTTCTTATCCATGTCCTTTTCTGAGGTTCATGTCTGTGACTGTTGTTGTTTTGTTGTGGTTTTCTAGGAGGGACTGTCATTCTACAATCTTTGGCCATGTGTCCAAAGTTGTTACATTTGTAGCATTCCACTTCAGTGCTCAAAGATTCAAACCGTTGTAACTTCTTCTCTGTGTTTCACTAGGCCTTCTTGGATAATCCTTTTGTGTATGACTTTCAAAGTTGTTTATGTTCCTGTTGTTAGCTCTGCAATTCACAGCTTTATGTCCAAAATTATTACATGCATAACATAAACCAAAAAATATAGTTTGATACCTGGGAGTTGAAGATCTTCTGAAAGGAGGTACTCTTATGAATCCTTCTTCTTCCCGAGGCCTATCTGTATTTGTCGGTCGTTGATTCTGAAATATGAATCTTCTTAGTGGAGGAGTGTCCCTGTAATTTTCTTTGTAGACCTTCCTATCCTCTTTGATTGTTTCTGCATAGATTTTTGGATATGCTTATGGTTCTTTTGTTTTGGAGCTTGATCCCTTTTATGTCTAATTGTATCCAAGTCTAGACTTTTCATGATGAGGTTTTTGACTGCTGATAATGCCATTCAAAACTTTGAGTTGTTCTGCATATTTTTCTTTTGAACATCCTTTCTTAATGTGACAATTTCTGCTTCCAAATTTCCAATGATCTTGTCTCTTCCTTCTAGCTGTTCTCTGAGTGCTTCTTCAATTATTTTATCTTCTTCAATTTGAACCTTCAAATTTGTGATCATTTGTTCTAGTTCCCGAGTGTCTTCTTTCTTGTCTAGTTCCACTTGTAGTTTCTTGTTTTTATTCTTTTCTCTTTTGATAACTTCTATGGCACACAACAATTTTTCTCTGTAGTCAACTTCTGCCTCTTCATATTCTTCTTCAGAGTCTTCTTTATCAGAGTCTTCTACTGCCATGAATAGAACTCTTTCCGTCTCACTATCACTAACTTCATCTTCATCTAATGATGAGATGTCTTCTTTGGTGCATAAGCTTTTCTTAAAAACTTTCTTTGTGGTTCTTTTACCTTTATATGTTTGTTTTCTATTTGAGTAACCTTCATCATTTCTCTTTTTCTTATGAGGACATTTGTTAGAAAAATAACCAATACCATCACAATTAAAACAAATCAAAGGAAGCTTACCTCTATACCTGCCATTGGTTCCCTTGTTCAATCTTCTGACAAAGTTGGCTGCTTCTTCATCATCTTCTGAGACGTCACTGCTGCTACTATGTTCTTTTAAATTTTTCTTTCCCTTTTTCTTTGACATTTTGGATGCTTATTTTATATCTGGATTTTCTTGTTCAGTTCTCATTTCATATGCTGTGAATATTCCATGTAGTTCATCCATGCTTATTGAGTTTAGATCTGTTCTTTCTTCTAGTGTTGATATCTTAGGGTCAAATCTCATAGGAAGATATATTAGTACCTTTTGAACAATTACAGATTCTTTTATTTCTTCTCCCAATCCCAAGATTACATTTACTGTTTCATCGAATCATAAAAATTAAGCTGCAATATTCTCATCTTCCTTCATCTTTAGTTGTTTGAACTGACCTCTGTAAGTTTGAATCTTTGCTGCTTTGACTTTTGAATTTCCTTCATAATTTTTTCGAATTTTGTCCCAAATCTCTTTAGCAGATTTACAATGTGCAACTTTGGTGAATACCGATTCTCCAAGACCATTCAGAAGTGCATTTGTGGCTTTGGAATTATTCCTACCGAGTTTCACTGCTTTGTCATTTGTCGACGAAACTGCTAGTGCTGTGTGTCCATCTACAATTGATTGCAAAATTTCAAATCCATGTTCCTGTATATATTTCTTCATCCTTATGCTCCAAAATGCATAATTATGTCCATCAAACTGTGATATTCCATTTTTATACATGTTTTTGCTCTCCATGATCTACCTTTCAGTGGTTAAACTGATTTCTGAAGGAACCTCGCTCTGATACCAATTGTTGGATTACTGAGAGGGGGGGTGAATCGGTTATAGATAAGTCTAATTCTTTTTAACTATATAATGCAAGTGTTACATCAATGTAGCTTTATCATCCAATATTTTCAAAGTAAATAAATAATGAACAAATGAACAATCATACACATACACGGTACACCAGTGTTTTTATGTGGAAACCCAAAGTGAGAGAAAACTACATAATGTTTTTTCTTATATGTATTGAATAATTACATTCATTGGAAGCACCAACTTCCTTTGTTTTCCAGTTGCAACTGGAAGGAGGCTCCAACCCCCTAGTTTCTCAGGCTACAACCTGAGGGAAGCTCCAAATCCCTAATTCTCTAGCTACAACCAGAAGGAGGCTACAACCCCCTATGTTCTTTGGCTACAACCGGAAGGTGGCTACAACCACCTGTCCTGGCCCCGTCCAACCGCCCTGATGCATAAATATAATGATGGAACCATTGTCACACTATAACTGTGAGATATACTGCTGTAAACCTGTACCAATCAACCTACACCAAAAAACATGTACCAATAACTTGAACCATGCATCAACCGTGCATCAACCTATACCTCAACTTGTAATCAATCTGTACCATAAACAAGTGCATCAACCATGCACCAACCTGTACCTCAACCTCAACCAAAATACCTCATCAATTTCATCATCCAAATATGATTTGTAACTCTGTAATAGACCTGGTATATATGATCACATACCTGCAAACCTTCCTTAACTTTAACAACAAGAGACTAGCATTTTCATCAAACTTTACTTTAGTCTCACATGACTAGTTTTGGATTAGTCAATAACCCTAACTTGAAATAATCATAACTATGTATCTGTAATGAATAAAGATCTAAAAATAGTACACAATGTTCTTCAGTGTGTTTTATGCAATTCCTTTAGGTGTCACTACTTGGAACCTCTCAGAAAAGGAGTTATAGAAAAAATGACATACCTTGTTGAATTCTGGCTTATTCTAGAGAGCGAACTTGTAGGGTAGAGCATGCCCCGCACATAATATTTGTTGAATGGATCTGAAAATTGTACACAAAATACTACAGACTATACTCTAACCAACACATTTTTTCTTACTGAATTTGGATCTGTTATGAAGAATTTATGATGTTTTTACCTGAAACACATGTTTTAGACTAGTTTTAGGACTAGCCATAAACCCTATTTTCCACGGAGTGTAACTCCAAAAATACAACAACCCACAAGCTGAAATTTGTACCACAACTACTTGGATATGTTTCCTCAATGGAATCCCAATTTCACGGTCTGAATCATTCTAGAAAAAAAGTTATTGCAAAAATGGTGAGATGACCTGTAAATAACATACCTTAGAAAACATCATCAAAATAATTTATCCTCCTTTGAATTTTGGCCTTCTTTACTTCACCTTCCCTCTAAAATTCGGCTTAGATATCATTTGGTTACCTCAGTTACCTGTAGATATTCAATATGCTCAAGTGTGATTAAAATTAGAGAGCCTTGCCTCTTATTTATACTTTCATGTAGCTTTCTTAGAAGCATCTTCTAGACCACTTTGTCCACATAGCCATTTTGTTCACATAGTCACCTATGTCCAACTTTGCACAATTTTCCACTTTTCCATATATCTAATAGCCACTTAACTACTTAACCCATTTTCCTCATTTTAGGGTTAACCTTCTTATAACCACTTTCCATAATTAGAAAGTTCTTCATTTACTTTATTATTTAAATAATCCTCCTTGACTTTGTCACTTCACTTTATTATTTAAATAATCCTCTTTGACTTTGTCACTTCACTTTATTATTTAAATAATTTCTTCTTTGCAAGCACTTTGACTTCTTTGACCTTTTGGGGCTTCAAGCTAACATATGAGGGTCCTCCAACTTCGTAAGGCCATAACTCTCAAACCGTGAGGAGTTATGTGGCATTCTACATACCACTAGAAATGGCATGACATGTACTATCCATATAGAATAGTCTTACCTACAAATATATCAAAACTCATACCATTATACATCAAACAAACTTGGGTCCATTACCCATACCTTTGTGCTACCAAAATTCACTACCAAACTTTATTCAAGGGTTGAAATCAATGACAACCAACCTAATTAATCAACACAGACCCATTTCTTATTGCAACCTAATTTACAAGCTAATATCCAAGATAATTGAAAATTGGCTTGAACCTATTTTAAGTGATAATATCTTGGAGGGACAATTTGGGTTCCTTTTTAAAAGACAGATTCATGACACTCTTTCTTTGGCTCAAGAGTATTTTCATACTTTAAAGACCAAGAAAGTGTCATCCTTTGTCTTAAAACTGGAATTTTCAAAGGCTTATGACAAATTCAACTACACTTTTCTGAAGCTCGCCTTGATTCAACTTAGAATGAACTTACACATTGTGAATTGGATAATGAGTTGTATTGAAACTACATCCTTTGTAGTTTTAATAAATGGATCCCCATCATCCTTTTTTAGTCCGTCTAGGGGGCTAAGACAAGGATGTCCTCTATCTCCTTTCCTCTTTCTTATCTTGGTGGAGGGACTAAGCCAAATCATCAAAAATGAAAAAAGGAAGGGACTTCTAAAAGGAATAAAAATGGCTTCGGAGGTTATTCTATCTCATTTATTATTTGTTGATGACACAATTATGTTTGGTGCAGGTAAAGTGCATGAATTTAAAATGCCAAAGTCCATCCTTGGTTTGTATTATGTAGCTATAGGAATGCAAATAAATATGGACAAGCCAATCTTGTTGACTTGTTCCCTTAAGGATGATTTTCAGGAGCAGTTGAAGTTATGGCTTCCTTTAAGATGAAAAACATTGACGAGGGAACGAAGTACTTGGGTTTTGATCTTAATCATGTTGGATACAGAGTGGAGAATTAGCTTTGGCTCCCAAGGAAAGTTCAGGCAAGCGTTTCAAACTGGAATTTTTGAATGCTATCTAGAGGAGGCCATCTGGTGCTGATAAAATCAATGCTCAATAACATTCCTGTCTATTGAGCTTCCATTGCAAAGATACCAAAAGGTATCCTCTAAAAAACCAGGAAATTATGCTTTCAATTACTCTGGTTAGGAAAAAGGGAGTTAATTGGCTTTCCATTAGTTAAATGGTCAGAGATTGCCATGCCAAAAATATATGGAGGATGGGGAGTAAAAATATACTTTGGTTCAGTAAGGCCCTTGCTGCAAAGAGTTTATGGAGACTAGCTCACAATTCTCAGCTGTGGGGTAGGGTGATGGCATCCAAATACTTCCATGGCATATCAATAGTGGATTGGTTAAGAGACTCGATCAAATCAATGGTCAACTTCTCTATTGGATGGAAATCCATGGTGGAATCATTTCCTCTTATTGGAAAATGGTGTTCATGGAAAATTGGTAACGAGAAAGATGTTCGAATAGGAGAAGACCCATGGGAAGGGGCTTCCAACTCCTTCAAATTATTTGACGATTTCTCATTTTTCTTCAAAAATTTAGAAATTTTTACAATTTGGGATGCAACAAAGGATAGAAGAGATGAGGTGGGGCATACTAAATGGAAATATCAGGGTGACCTGGTATTATAAGAGGAAAAATCTGAGGAGTGGGCAATTTTTGTGGATCTCCTAAAATCAAATTTCATTTAATTAAAGGAAGAAGAGAATGATATGCTGTGTTGGGTGAAAAATTCTACAAATGGAATGTATTCTGTTAAATTAGGCTATCTAGCATTGGTAGAAGAGGCTTTTCAGGAATCTGTCATATGGTGGTGGGTGTACATTTGGAAACTAAATGCCCCTTTAATAGTCACCTTGGTTTATTGTCTTTCTTTGAGCAACATGATTCTAACATGGGAGGTGGGTATCGATCACGGATGGAATGGGCTGAGTAGGTGCACACTTTGCAAAGTTGAAGAGGAAACATTGTACCACCTGTTGGTGACTTGTTATTTCACTCGTAAAGTTTGGATGCAGGTCTATGCTAAGATTAATTTAAATTTTCAGATGATAGGAAGCACTTTAGAAGAATGGTTCTTTGATTGGAAAAAATAGCAGAGTGCAATGGTTTATGGATTTTATCTAGGTATTTTTTTCTACTTCATATGGTGGGCCAAAAACATGGCCATTGTTTCATAATCTAGTCATTCACGTGGAGATGGTAGCATGCCTCATTTCCAAAATCCCCCCTGACTTAAAAAACAAGATTAAAAAAATCAAATAAAGACACCATGTGATGCATGGAGTGAAATAGGGAACACCAAATGGATTTTTTAATGGGGAGAATCAAGGACACCCCTCATTATGCGGTGTTGGCATCATTCTATTTATTTCTAAAGAGCATTTCTTCAAAATTCATTATGCTCCAGGTCATGGGACAAATATGAAGGAAAAATTATCTGCAATGTGGACCTTGATGTATTATTTTAACATGCTACATTTGAGGAAAGTGCAGGTCTTTGGTGATTCCAAGGTGGTAATATATTGGGCAAACAACAAAGTACAAATTAAAGTGGTAAAGCTTCAACCCCTTTTAAATCACATTTGCAACTCTATGAATGAGTTTGAATGATGTTCTTTCACCCACATCTATAGAGATCTCAATGAGATTGCAGATGGTTTATCTAAGGATGCTTTGGATCTTGATTTAGGTTCATTCATTGTGCAAGAATTTTATGAGGGTATATTATGTGATGAAAAATCCTTTGTTTCCTGTAGCGGTTTCAATGATTTAGAAATGGGGGAATTTAATGTCTCTTTATGATAGATGGACAATATGGTATCTATTTATATATTTTTGGATGTAAATGGCATGTATGGGAGAGATAAGATAGAAAGGATGAAGGTGAATTTTCTGTCCCTTGTTTTGGATCTGACAACCACTAAGAGGACCACAACATGAATACTCAATTTTATATGAATATAAGTTTTTTTCTTCTCTTGGAAAAAAATAATAATTATATTTTATTTATTATATATAAGTCTTGAATTTATATGTTTACATTTTAATGTATTTTTATTTTTCTTGTTGTTTAAATCAAATTAATAATTTTGTTCTCAATTTTTTATATTTTGCAAGATATTGGTCATGCAATTCTTCTATTAGTAAATTATAATAAAATGTTTTTTAAACAATTGTGTGTCCTACTTTCATTCTTTACACATCTTATTGTACATCTATGTACATTTTAAAATTTCCTTTATACTTCATTTATTTTTTCGCATTCATGAATGTTTGCATTGTTAATGAAAACTTAACATCAACCATTTTTCAAGGAAAACAAATATTCAATGAAAAATACAATTACAACTATATATGCCAAACATATATATATATATATATATATATATATATAATGTTCACAACATGTATCTCTTTGGATGTGATCCACCTCACATTTCAAGATCGACACAAGAATACAATGTTTAGTAATTTTATAAGTCACACTAGTACTTGATATTTCATACGTCGATGGTTAAAATAATAAATAAACAAATATCAATTAAATAAACAATTACTTAAACAAATGAAATGCGGTCATTCAAAGCAACCTACTAGGTGCTATTATTACCAGAAAAAATACCAGCGAATGAATAGGGCCCAAGAAAATTCCATGAAGGCATAAACAAATTACCACTTAGATTCTTGGAGATTGTTAAGCAAGAGATGGCATCCAGAGAGAAAAACATTCACCAAAAATTATAGAATCTCTCAAAAGCTCATCTAGAAGCGGAATTCATGGACTGGATATCAAACATTGGTTTTTCTAGGTCTAGAGATACTAAAGTTTTCAAGTTAATTGAGTTGTATTGGCTCAACAAGGAATTTGTTGCCTATTTCATTGAAGAGAAGGGAAAACAACAACAAAATGTCTTACAAAAATTGGATTTGCTTGACAATAAGTTTGAAATTATTTGTAGGGAAGTCTTCAATGTGGAAATAATTGTGCCAAAGCCTATTGTAGATTAGAATGTTCATGTCATTGTAGCTGATCAAGCCCCAACCCCAGAGGGAACGCCATCCAATCCTATCAGACTAGATGATGATGATGAAGAATCTATAGCAGTCCATAAATGGTAATCTCTTTCACGTCCATACTTAGATCATTTTTTATAATCTTTATGATGCTCAATTCTTAGTATACTTGGGATCTATATATTCTGTTGCAATTTAGTATATAGGTTTCTATAAAGTAGTAATGTTGGGTCCTGATAAACAAAAAGTCACTCTTTGTTGGTATCAACAAGCTACAATTTAGGAATCTAGTATTTTTTTTTACCATTTTGTACTTGATTTTCCTTGTGGAGTGTCTCAAACGATTTTTCCTGTACTATTTTACTGTGACATATTAACATAAATATAGCTAGATTACAAAAAAAATTACTTAAACAAATGAAGGTAATGATCCAATGGTATAATGTAGATATGGTGTGGGACTATTACATCCACATATAGTTATGAGATATATGCATTGAACATATTCATTCTCAAAGTGGTTATATTTTACTAATATTAAAAGGAAAAAGATATTGGATTTAAGGATGTTAGACACATTTATGTCACATCCACATCAATACTTTATACCTTTAACAAATTATGGTGATTGTGTGACTTAGACTTTCCAAGTGGTCATCAACAATAAATACTTCACTCAATGAATAATTGAACCATGTTGGTGATAGAATTATAAAATTTACCTTCTTCACAAGCTCTAAGTCATCTCTAGGTAATACCCATGGTGCATTATGATAAACTATTTGGCCATATGCATTCATTGTTTCTTTTTCTTGTATATCTTTCTTTATTTTTAACACAATCAAATCTCTTCTAGATGCACTTGTACCTTTTTCAATACAAGTAATATGTTTCTAAAGGGAATTTGGCACATCCTTGAACACATGCATTATATCCAATATATGTGCGACTTTAATTTTTTTCAAATATGGGAGATCATAGAAATTCAAAAAACAAAATTGTGCCTTTTGGCATGCAATCTTGAGGAATTTTTGTGTCATATAGATCCTCAAGACTGGCGAGGTCAACATTGAACCAATCCTCTCAAATCTCATCCCTGCAATCTTGAAATTTATTGACCAATCTACTTGTATCATACTATGAGCAAGGGGTCTTACCTTGAAGGTTCATTAAAAGATCTCTTCATTTGGAAAAAATGATGGCTACCTACAAAAACTTCTTATGTTCTTCATAAAAATTGATGCAGACCCCTGATCCTCTGTCCAAGATCCACACAGGATCATTTTAAATTCACCTCGAGTCGAAGCGGCTCCCTCAGATCCCTATTGGAACCTCACGAATCTGATCCACAGGTCCTTCGTGAAAACCCGCCCTGCACAACTTAATACCAGGTGCGAGCCTCACGTCTCCATGCGACCACAACCCGGGCCTTAGCGCAAGCACCTTTTGTGACTTGCGATCTCACGAGTTTGTGAGTTGAAGACCCTCGACTCCAAACCTTCGATACCCGAGATATGATATGGGTATGGATCCTTCCTCGCTAGCGCCTCTACAAGAGACCACCGGCTAGGGCCTAACTCTAGCACCCCTCGCAACTCACAACTTCGTGAGTTGGAGTGTTGACCCCTCGTGCTCCTTCTTTACGAGTCCCCGAAACGTGATAAGTCAACAATGGGTTGACTCCTTCCCTGCTCCTCGCAACTCAGGACTTCGCGAAAACCAAAGAATTTTGGTTTTCCCTCCAAACTCACGAACCCCAAATTCACAAAATAATCCAACGACGTGGGTTGAAATGAGATCAATGGATCTTATTGACCACGATCAACGGTTCACGTCAATTCTTGATATTAGGGTGGTGAGTTCGTCCAACTCCTAACCACCTTACAACTCCACTGGATCCTACGGTCCTTGCGATTTCGCGAGCTCTCCACGGAGAATTCTGACCACCCGATTCACTACTCAATGAATTCTGCCCAACGACTGAGTGTTCTCCCTCCTGAACTTAATTTCTATGTGATGGTTTCGATCTTCTTCTCCCTTTGAACACTTCGAAGGCGTTATCTCTCTTGAGCTTTCACTTGCAAACTCAAGCCTTCCAAAAGGGTTCCTGCTCGCACTCCTTGCAACAAACTTTCAAATAACCTTTGGTTATTTGAGTCTTCGACCCTATGCACTCTTTGCAACAATAGTCCTTCAACTTTCCCCTTGATTGATAAGTTCAAAGATTTCAACCAGCCTGCACACACCTTGCACGGCTCTATGCTTCACCCACACTTCTGCTGATATGAGAACAACGATATCTCTTCTGAGCTTCCTGAGATAAAACTCATACCCTCGTCAACGCACACCTTGCGGACGTTCACTGCACTCCTTGTAGGAATTCTCAGGGAGAGAAACAATTGAAACTCATTCTTCTTCTCTCTCAGACTTCATACACTCAACATGAAATCATACACCCGACACAACATTGAAACAAATGCATAACAGAGAAAATAAACAACTGTAAACATACCATTTAACAAATGTAAACAGTAAGCATCATAACACCATGAAGATTGAATCAAAGCTTTATATATTAACTCAAGTGCTCCTGTACATGGGTTCTTCTCTACAGTTCTCTGCTACAGCTCTACAACTTATGAATTCCGAATGATGATAATGTTCCTTCTTACAATGATACAAGGGTGAGGGTGTCTATATCCGTTTTCCCTCCTATGCTTCTAAACTGTCTAATCTATTAAATCAAATCTACCTACTTTCATTAAACATACTTAAATGCCTATTACATCCGACAGATGAGAATGATTTCTCCAGATCTGTTCATATCTCCAAGACATGAATGTAAGTATGCTTCTCCTAGCTATTACATTAATGCTTCAGATTTCAAAATTCAAAATGTTTTCATAAAAATGTGTCCTTTTTGCATCTGCGCGTTCAACTGTTCCTTTGGCTAGGCGCGTGCTTTGGCTTTGTACGATGCTCCTGCATCATACTCCCTCGCTTGAAAATTTTCATGAAATCCTGTTCATGAGCTCTTACACGGTCTATCCATGCCTTTGAACTTCTGCTTCATCCTCCCAACTGGCATCTTCAACTGGATGTCCCTTCCACTTGACCAAGTATTCAAAATACTCCTTTCTTCTGGTCTTTCTGCTAATCCTCTTGTCAATTATGCCTTCCATATGTGGCTTTTCAGCTACATGCATTTGTTTTTTCCATTGAACCTCTTTCTGTTCCTCCTCTGCTCCTTCTTCTTCAGCTCTGTAAGGGTACAAATCCGCAACATTGAATATCGATGAGATTTCGACCCCATCGGGTAATTCAATCTCATATGCGTTTGCCTCAAATTTCCTTATGACCTTGCATGGTCCAATCTTTTTTATCTTCAACTTATTATACATTCCCCTTGGGAACCTATCCTTCCTCAGATGCCCAAGAATCAGATCACCAACTTCAAATTGAATTTATCGCCTGTGTTGATCTGCTCTCCGCTTGTATTCTTGACTTGAACTCTGCAATCGCTCCTTAACTTGGCTGTGAAGCTCCTTCATTCCTTCTGCAAAGTCCTCTGCGCTAGCACTTCTGAATTAATTTTGTTCCGAATCTTTCAATTTAGAAACTCCTCTTGGCTGAATTCCATATACAATCTGGAATGGACTTTGCCCTGTGCTTCTATTGAGTGAATCATTATAAGTGAATTCTACCTGTGGCAGAATGTGATCCCACTGACTGTGGTGTTCAGTCATTAAGATCCTTAGAAAATCTCCCAAGCTCCTGTTTACGACCTCTGTTTGTCCATCCGTCTGAGGATGATATGCTGAGATAAACGACAAGTTTTTCCCTAGCTTCTTCCATAAGGTCCTCCAGAAATGTCCTACGAACTTGGTATCTCGATCAGAAACGATACTCCTTGGCAAGCCGTGAAGTTTGACAACTTCCTTGAAAAACAGGTTCGCAATATGAGTTGCATCGCTGGTTTTCTGACATGGTATGAAATGTGCCATTTTTGAAAATATTTTGACTACCAAAAAAATCGAATCACATCCTCTTTGTGTCCTTGGCAACCCCAATATAAAATCCATGCTCACTGCGTCCCACAACCTTTCAGGTATGGGTAATGGTTGGTATAACCCTGTGTTATGCCTTTTTCCTTTCGTGTGATGACAAATTCTGCACCTGTCCACAAATTTCTTGACGTCTGTCCTCATCCCTGTCCAAAAATATGAGCCATTCAACTTTGAGAACGTCTTGTCATGATCGAAATGTTTCGGCCAATCCTCCACTGTGTTCTTCCTTCAGCAGGGTCTCCCTCATGGAGCATTTTGGAATACATAGTTGATTTCCCCTGAACAATAATCCATCCTGGATCATGTATTCAGTCCATTGGCTCCTATCCCTGAGAATTGGATTCTCAGATGCCTCATATGCATCCTTGAAGTTTGGATCATCACTATACATTTCCTTAAGGTTATCAAAACCCAAAGTCTTAACTCTGAATTCCTGCATAAGCAAACATTTCCTGCTCAAAGCATCAACAACTTTGTTAGCAGTTCCAGAAATATGCTTAATCACAAAAGTAAAATTTTGCATGTATTCAACCCATTTAGCATGTTTTTGGTTCAACTTCTCCTGTAAAGTCACAAATTGTAAAGCGTGATTATCGCTGTACAAAACAAACTCCTTGGGAACCAAATAATGTCTCCATTTCTTCAGCGCTTGTATGACTGCATAGAATTCTTTGTCATATGTGGAGTACCTAATCTTCACTTCATTTAGTTTTTCACTGAAATACGCGACCGACCTGTCATCTTGGCTCAAGACCGCTCCAATTTCAAATCCACTCGCGTCACACCTGACCTAGAATGTCTTGTTAAAATCCGGCAAAACCATAATTGGTTGTTCAGTGATCTTCTTCTTCAGCAGATTGAAGCTCTTCTTTGCTTCCTCCATCCAGTGAAAATATTTATGTCTTTTCTTCACCATATCCATCATCGGTGCGCTAATTCTACTGAAGTTTCGGATGAATTTCTTGTAGAAGCTAGCCAAACCATGGAAGCTTCGTACTTCAAATACACTCTTCGACGATGGCCAATCCTTAATCACCTTTATCTTTTCTGGATCCATTTTCAGTTCATTTGCAGAGATAACAAAACCCAAATAAATGAGTTGTCCTCATAAATGACGATTTCTTCATATTAATCAACAATTTCTCCTACTGTAATCTCCTCATTACTGCAACTAGATGATTTAAGTGTTCTTCTTCTGTCTTGCTGAAAATTAATATATCGTCAAGATATACAATGACGAATTTCGCTATGAAATCCTTCAGGACTTCATTCATCAACCTCATGAAAGTAATGGGCGCATTCGTTAAGCCAAATGGCATGAAAAGCCATTCATATAGCCCTTCATTTGTCTTGAATGTTGTCTTCCATTCATCACCTTCTCTCATTCTAATATGATGATATCCGCTTTTCAAATCAATCCTTGAAAAAAATGTTTCTCCACTCAAGCAATCCATCAAGTCGTCCATCCTTGGCAGTGGAAACTTGTATCTGATGGTAATCTTATTGATTTCCCTTGAGTCTGTACACATTCTCTAGCCTCCATATTTCTTTGGGCTGAGCACTGTCAGAACATCGCATGGACTCAAGCTCTCCCAAATCAATCCTTTGTCCCTTAAGTCCTGGACCTGTCTCTTAACTTCTTCATTTTCCCGTGGCGTCAATCTGTACGCTTCTTTGTTCGGTAAACTGGCTCCAGGTATAAGATAGATATGATGGCTTATACTCTTTATAGGTGGCAACGAATGAGGTAGTTTTTCCACTACTATATCAACAAATTCTTCTAGCAACTCCTGAATTTCTTTTGGCAGATCATCTATTCTCGTACTAGTCAAAACAATTTTGGGTTTCCTTACCACAATAAATTGTGTGTCTTCCCTCTTCTTAACCTCATTAAGAAGTTCCTTCCCACTCATGAGAAGTATAGTGTTGCTCATCTCTGTTTTCACTTCTTTATCCTTAATCAACAACAACATGTGAGTCCTACCATTTTTTTCCAGGGTGTATGTGTTCTTTCTCCCATCATGAACCACATTTCTATCATATTGCCATGGTCTACCCAACAATAAATGACAAACATCCATGGGAATGACATCACATAATATTTCGTCTTTATATCCTCCTATTTTAAATTCAACTAAACATTGTTTAGTGACATTTACCTGATGTCTTTTTTGTAGCCACGAAACTCTGTATGGGCTTGGATGTACAATAGTCTCCAGCTCTAGCTTTTATACCATCTCTGTAGATATGATATTGTCTGTGCTACCGCTGTCCACTATGATCTTGCATACTCTATCCTTATTTTTGCAAGCAGTCCTAAACATATTGTTTCTTTGGGCTGGGTTCTCTGCCTCCTTCTCTGGCTTCAAGAGAACTTTCCTCATCATTAAGGATCTTCCGCCCTCAGCATCTTCTGCCTCAACATTCCATCCTTGAGCTTTGGCAATGTGAGTTTCACCACCATCTTTCTTCTTATCTAGACACTCATAGGATTTATGTCTAATTTTTCCACAGACAAAGCATTTCACTTCACCTCCTCTACCTCTTCCTCTTCCTCTGGCTCGAGGAAAAATATTCCTATCAGCATACTACCTTCCATGTGAGCTTCCTTCTTTCTCAGGTTGAGGTTTCTTCTCCTCTTCTTTAGGTTTCTGAGTTCTATCTTGGGCAATTGTTTTTCCTCTGGCTTGAATTCTACCTCAACCTCTCTGACCTTGCTTCCAGTTCAACTTTTCTCATCTTTCAGAGCTATCTGATAAGCATCTTCCACATTTCGAATGGTCATCATGCTCATCTCATCTTGAATGTCATATCGTAGACCATTCATGTACCTGGCAACTTTTTCATCATCGCTTTCCCGATGACCTGCTCTGATGTTTATCCTATAGAATTCTTCAGTGTATTCCTTCACTGACATCAACTTCTGTCTCAAATTCTGCATCCTTTGAAACAGAGTGATTTGATAATCCCTGGGTATAAATTTGGCTTTCATCTTTGCAACCATTCTATCCCAGCTTTTGATTTTCTGCTTGCCCTTGCAACGTCTGTCAGACTGCAGTTCATCCCACCACAGTGATGCATGCCCTTTAAGTCTAGTAATGACATGTTTGACTTTCTTATCTTCCTCGACATCCTCATAGTCGAAGTATTTGTCTAGAGCTCTAATCCAGTCTAGAAGTTCTTCAACATCTAAGTTGCCTTCGTACACTGGAATGTCCATTTTTCTCTAGCACCTATCCTTGCAACAACCCTGAATAGGCATTCTTCTACAACATCTTTGACCGCAAATTCTTCTCCTTCATTTCCAGCTTCATTTTCACTTTCAGCCTCATTGATATCCCCAACGTCAACTGTGCGCCTCTGTGCTGTCTCCATAGCATCAAGCCTGGCATGTAACTCACGCTTTTCCCTTTCCACTGCTGGATCAAGTAATTGCCTGTCTCTTCTTCTCGGTGACATGGCTGTAAAATTTTCCTCTTTTCTATCTGCTATAGAAAACAAAGAATTTTTTCTGTGCTCTGATACCATAACTGGTGCATATCAGACTACTTCTTTTCCTCTAGCTCCCTCTGCCTTAAATATACAGACAAAATCAGGCTCTGATACCACTTTGACACAGACCCCCGACCCTCTGTCCGAGATCCACACAGGACCGTTCTAAATTCACCTTGAGCCAAAGCGACTCCCTCAGATTCCTATTGGAACCTCACAAATCCGATCCACAGGTCCTTCGTGAAAACCCACCCTGCACAACTTAACACCAGGTGCAAGCCTCACGTCTCCATGTGACCACAACCCAAGCCTTAACGCAAGCACATTCCGTGACTCGTGATCTCGCGAGTTTGTGAGTTGAAGACCCTCGACTCCAAACCTCCGATACCTGAGATATGATACGGGTATGGCTCCTTCCTCGCTAGCACCTCTACAAGCGACCACCGACTAGGGCCTAACTCTAGCACCCCTTGCAATTCGCAACTTCGCAATTTGGAGTGTTGACCCCTCATGCACCTTCTTTACGAGTCCCCAAAACATGATAAGTCAACAATTAGTTGACTCCTTCCCTGCTCCTCGCAACTCGGGACTTCGTGAAAACCAAATAATTTTGGTCTGCCCTCCAAACTCATGAACACCGAATTCGCGAAATAATCCAACGACGTGGGTTGAAACGAGATCAACGGCTCTTATTGACCATGATCAACGGTTCACGTCAATTCTTGATAATAGGGTGGTGAGTTCATCTAACTCCTAACCACCTTACAAATCCACTAGATCCTACGGTCCTCGTGATTTCGCAATCTCTCCACGGAGAATTCTGACCACCCGATTCACTACTCAATGACTTCTGCCCAACGACTGAGTGTTCTCCCTCCTGAACCTAATTTCTATGCGACGGTTTTGATCTCTTTCTCCCTTTGAACACTTCAAAGGCGTTATCTCTCCTGAGATTTCAATTGCAAACTCAAGCCTTCCAAAAGGGTTCCTGCTCACACTCCTTGTGGAAAACTTTCAAATAACCTTTGGTTATTTGAGTCTTCGACCCTGTGCACTCTTTGCAACAGTAGTCCTTCAACTTTCCCCTTGATTGATAATTTCAAAGATTTCAACCAACCTGCGCACACCTTGCACGACTCTGTGCTTCATCCGCACTTCTGCTGATATGAGAACAACGCTATCTCTCCTTAACTTTCTGAGATAAAACTCAGACCCTCGTCAATGCACACCTTGCGGACGTTCACTACACTCCTTGCAGGAATTCTCAGGGAGAGAAACAATTGAAACTCATTCTTCTTCTCTCTCAGACTTCATACACTCAACATGAAATCATACACCCGACACAACATTGAAACAAATGCATAACAGAGAAAATAAACAATTGTAAACATACCATTTAACAAATGTAAATAGTAAGCATCATAACACCATGAAGATTGAGTCAAAGCTTTATATATTAACTCAAGTGCTCCTGTACATGGGTTCTTCTCTACAGTTCTCTGCTACAACTCTACAACTTATGAATTTTGAATGATGATAATGTTCCTTCTTACAATGATACAAGGGTGAGGGTGTCTATTTCCGTTTTCCCTCCTACGCTTCTAAATTGTCTAATCTATTAAATCAAATCTACCTACTTTCATTAAACATACTTAAATGCCTATTACATCTGACAGATGAGAATGATTTCTCTAGATATGTTCATATCTCCAAGACATGAATTTAAGTACGCTTCTCCTAACTATTACATTAATGCTTCAGATTTCAAAATTCAAAATGTTTTCATAAAAACGTGTCCTTTTTGCATCCGCACGTTCAACTGTTCCTTTGGCTAGGCGCGTGCTTTGGCTTTGTACGATGCTCCTGCATAAAAAATGCTTATTCAAATCCATGGAATACATTAAACAAATGTCTTCACCATAACATAGACAAGAAAGTTATCTTTTCTTCCTTAGTTTTGAACCATAATAGTAAAAAAAAAAAACATCGTGCATTAATTGTTGATATAACATAATGGATATCAATTTTTTCCCATGTTAAATAAATAAATGAATGGATAAAATCATACATCTCAATCAAGATGAAATAAATTTACATGTTGAATATGCTTTACGCATTGACCATCAGAGTCTCTAAGATTTCTTATCTTGGGAGGATAAAAAAACGATTCATGTCCCTTTACATATTGGCCCAAAATGGAAAAAAAATATATTTCTAGATATTTATCAAAAATATTCGATAATAGATTTCACTGTATAGAAAATAAAATCATACACATATTTCTCATACAAATTCTTTAAACATAAAAGTTCCAACAAAAACTGATTATGGCTATTTGAGACTTCTGTAGAAGTTCAAATCCCTTAAATATTAAAACATAATCTTCATTAAAATTTTGGTATTTTGAAAGGCCCCCATGTGAAGATGGAAAAAATGTGATCATAAAGAAAATTACCATCCTTGATTTCTATCCATTGCCCTATACCATTAGATTAATGCAATCCTTCCTTATGCAAAGAATTTGTGTCCTTGTTAAATTCTCTATAAACATGTTCAAAGTAGATAAAGTTAAAAGCCCATAATGATGCTTTTAATTCATCAAATATCGGGCTCAATATTATATTTTATATTATTATTTCTCCATTCATCCAATTAATTACTGTCATTGAGTCACTAAACACCTAAATTTTTTATATTCCTTATTGTGTAGCCAATCCAAAGAGAATTTTTAGAGTACGTAGTTCTATAAAATTGTTTGTGCTTTCCCCTAGGCACTAGCTCCTCCTTTTGGGGGATTACCTTTTCTTTTTTAATCAAGGTACCCCTAAGCCCATTTGTCGATGGTAACACGTGACAACTATCTCAACATAGAGGATTGCAAATAAAATTTAAAATATGAAAAAATGGATTTATCTTGGGAGGCACATTGGATGGGGGGTATAATTATTCTCAAAAATCCCTATGTTCCCGGTGAACCAAATACCCCATGAAGTAATTAAAGGCATCCCTTCGAATACTTTGAGTTATGGCTTTTGTACCTAATGTCTGAGGTACTCTTCAATGAATTTTCCTTGATAATTGTCTCTTATCCTTGCTAAAGAGTCCATTTCGATCTATCCTTTGCATATGAACATAAAATTAGCAAGTGTCCTATGTTTTATATGTCTATGATTAAATTCATAATTTGAGCGTAATTCAAATCCATCACGAGACCAAAATTACAATGCTTATACTTTAGAAAAAATGGTGTTAGAACAACAATAAAAACCATATGGTGAGTATAAACTAGATTTGATTAGGATGTAGAAGTGGAATTAACTTAGAAGCATAATTTAGACATTATCCTAAAATTAACTAAGAATATTCTCTTGGACGTTAAATCATGTCAATATGGTACAATGCCAACCATATATGTTAAATTAGATGTAGATGTTGACATTTTAATGGATAAAATCCTGATCTCTATAGGAAATTGTCATTAGCATCCTTGGATGTGCCGAAGAAACATCCAAAATACTAATATTACAAAAAAAAAAAAGGATTTTCAAAATGCATGTGATAGGGGTTTAAAAGCTCTCTATCACTCAAAAAGTTGCATTACATATGAGAGGATTATATATTTATATATGGATCTTTAAGACATATCTTAAACCACTTTAATTCTATTTTGTTTTTGAGATACCTTTGTTCAATGTTAACACAAGATCTAGTACCTTTGTGAAAATCCTTTCATAAGGGCCAAGACAAGTGTAACATGCAAGTATTACCACTATCACCTTAATAATAACTTCCCTCGTTTTACTGAAGGATGAAATCCAACACAAGGGAGACTTCCCTAGTAACCTCAAGGAATCTTATACCAAGATGGGATCAAGTTTAAAACCTCCTTATTAGTTACTTAAATAGACCATCATTGAAATAAGTTTTTCACAGTGAATGCAAGGTGGTTCAATCAAGCAATTTCTAGATTTGTGTGTGAGAAGTATCCAAGACAATTTGTGATATTTAGCAAGTTACAATAGGCCAAGAGGGTACCCAAAAAATACAAATAAGAGAAAATCTATGGTTGTGAAAACCTTGTGTGGAAGATGACAATATTTAGCAATATATCAAGCTAAAAAAACAACAAGAAATTAACCCACTAAACAAGTAAACAATGCAATTAAACTAGGGCTGAAAATGCAAGTTAAACCAGGGTTTTATGAACAACAATTTTCTGAAATATAAAGGGGACATAACATGGCTAACAATGCAAGACGTCCAGCCATAGAGGGATGCAAATTCAATTAGCAATGAAATAAATAACCATATATATTTTGAGGATAAAATGCTATTTAAACCCTAGACATCTATCCTAATTATGGCTGAAAATTGAAGAATAATTGCTACAAACCCTAATCTAACCCTAAAACAATAAACTAAATGCTAGATTTATATTTCAAGGATTTACTGAATGGAGTTAAGACTAGTGACTACTATTTTTTAGGGCTTATGGAGTCAAACTATCAACTCTCTTAAAAAATTTGAAGCATGGATTTTGGAAGAACCCTAAGGTAGTCCACTACAAACCTCATGAGACTATCCTATGAGATAATAACTAGGGTAGTCCAATACAAACCCTAGTTAATTCTCTTATGTCCTTTAACAAGATTTAAATACAATATCAAGAGAAGGTTATCCACTATAAACCTTCCTAGGGTTTGCAAGATAGGATCTATTTAAGAAAATATGAGGGAGAAAATGCGTGTTCACCACTTGATAAGCACATCCACATTTCATGCATTCAATCAATAAATTGAAAAATATTTAGAAAGAACACTTACTAGGTAAATCAATGCTCATCCATGAAACCCTAAGCATGAATCATCCATCTAACTTGAGAAAGAATACATACATCAACTCTCCAATAGGTCACATAAGTCATTCATCCATAGCTAAAAGATAAATATAGAATTAGGCAAGTAGTTGTAATCCCCCACAAGTAGCGATGTGTACAAATGAGGGAGTGCTTTGTATATTTATATGAGGAAACCAGGCATTTTACCTTTCAATGACATAATATCCTCCTAAAATCCCCTAAAACATAGCAAGTCCATGATACAAGGTGGATAGGTCTAAGTTCAACCCCCAAAAATGCCTCTAAAATGAAAATACAATGCTAAAACATGAAAATATCCTCCATAAATGCCACACGTGTAAGTGTAGAGGGATCATAAAGGTGACATCATTTCCAAAATGGGGTGTACATGCTTCAAAGGTCATGTCTCTCCCAAAAAGGTGCAATGCATTCTCAAAACATCATGTTCCCTCATCAAAAGGCCATGTCTCCTCATCAAAATGTGCCACCTCATCATCAAATATGTTAGGTTGGCTGAAACAAGTGTCACATCATCATCAAGTACAACGTCCTCCACCAAAATCATGATGTCATTACAGGAAAGGGCTCCATGACCTCTCCAAAGGGGTGAAGTATCACCATCAAGTGCCATGTCATCAATCCAAGCCTAAACACACTCAAGGGGTGCAACGTCATCAAGGAGATCCATGATCTCTCCAAGTGACATATCAAGCTCATGTATGCAATGTCCTAGCTTCAAGGTGTGATGTCCATGGTCCAAGGTGTGATGGAGTGTGTCAAGAAGTGTGCCAAGTCATCATATGGTCCAACACTCATAATCAAGGCTCCAACGCCCTCCAAATATATGTAGCATTGTCCATGAAGTGTGGGTCGAGATGCATCATCAATGTCCTCCAAAGGACCATGTCTAAGTATGCATGATCGTCAAACATGGGCTCAAAGAATCAAGTGAGACCAACCATCATTGATACAAGAGTCATTACAACATAAAAAGTGAGTCATATTTAATGCAAAATCCACATAAAGTAGATCACATTAGGTATCTTCTTCAAACTTCACACCAGCTTATGACTTGATGAAATTTTCCAAGTTTATGCATGGGAGGACCATCATACAACCCTATTAGGTGTGCTAGTACCCAAGTAGAGGAGTATTTCCCAAGAAGCCCATCAAGGTGTAAGTGTGAATGAATGATATGATCCAGGGTTTGCTTCATGGTCATGGTGTCATTGACATGAAAGGCCACATATGATGTTCATCTCCATGAGCACCTTTATATATAATTTGATTAAGTCCTTTCTTTAGATATGCATTCATTGCATTAGGAATTGGGGTGATGGCCTCATAGTGATGAGGTAAAGCTCAATCTTACTTGGATTTTGACTTATCATTATCCCTTTTATTTTTATTTTTCATTTTGAATTTATAACACAATCTTTTTATTTTTTACAACTACATCAACCTTGAGCATTCAAGCCCCTTCTTCTCATAGGATTATGAAGTAGAATTTGTTTTGGGATACATGTAATAGCCAATCCCAAAAGATAGGAGAATGAGAGGAAAACATATGGAAACTATTAAGTATGGAATGGCATGGGTACATTATCCTTATCAAGTCTTCCCAGTATTACCCCTTTTCCCAATAGTGACAACACTTGACTAGAATACAATTTATGGCCACCAAAGTGAAATAATGCAAAGAGCATAACTTCCAAGCATCATGATTCATTATTTGACTTCAACCCATGAACCTTACCTAAATTTCTCAATACATTAAGTGTAAACGATTCATAAGAAACAATGGCTAATATACCTCGTGTGTGCTAGACCACCGTCATCGGATGAGTATGTTGATCAAGTGAATGAGCTAAGCAATGATGAGTAAGAGGCATATAAGGGACTATTGTCTATGGAGAATTATGGTCATCATCTCTGGGACCACTATCTACAATGTAGATAATGAAGAATGATCTCCTCTAGTTATCCTTAGGTGAGAGGAGATAACACTCAACACATACTCGAGATACAAACCACACACTAGTGGGTCTTGTAGTGTTCCTCAACCCTTAAACTTGAAATACAACCAAGTATATAAATAATATAATTACAAAATAATGATAACCAAGAGACAATGCGATAAGTCTATAAAATATACCCTTGTATTATGATAATGTGAAAAAGGAAAACAATGTTCACTTGCCTCTTAAGGTGGGGCAAGCTTTCACTTAGCAGAGCTTCAAATACGAAAAAAAAATCCAAACATTCCATAGTCTCCCATCTCTTTAAATAGTTTTTCGGTAAAATAAACCCTAACTACTTCAAACTATGATGGTTAGTATTGATTTGAAAACATTTCCCTATGAGATATGGATGACAAGTCTCTACTACATGTAGGATGGTCGTCATCTCTTTCTCATATGTGGATTTTCTAAAATTATGGCCACATAATTGCTTACTGGTGAATACCAAAGGGTTCCCTCCTTGCATTAATATCATTCAAAGATATTTGCCCGAGGAATCACATTCCAAGACAAAAGTCTTAGTAAAATCTACCACTAGTAATACTAGCGTCATGCACATGGAATCTATTAAATCTTAGAAGGCTTGTCTAGTGGGCTCATTCCAAACAAAGGAATTATTTTTTAGTAGAAAGGTGAAGGGAGCAACAAGTTTTCCATAATTTTTCACATAATTCTTCTAGTATCTTCTAAATCCTAAGAATCCATGCAAGCTCTTAAAGGTTGTAGGACAAGGCCAATCATGCATAGCTATGACTTTCTTGGGATTAACTCATACTCCCTTCTGAATTACAATGTGACCCATGTATTCAACCTTTGAAGCCCCAAAAGAACATTTGGATCATTTGATGATTAGTTGGTGGTCCTCTAGGAGTTGCAAGGATTTGTCAACATGCTCTATGTGGTATGCTCATGTTTTATTATATATTAGAATATCATCAAAGAATACCAACATAAAATTTGGTTGAAATATCTTGTTCATGATGCTCTAGAAGGTTTATGGAGCATTTCAAAGGCCAAAAGGAATCACCAAAAACTCATAATGACCTTGATGTGTATGGAAGGAAGTATTAGAGAAGTTTTCCTCTTTCATCTTGATTTGGTGGTAACTAGAACAAAGTTTAGGTTTGGTGAAACACTTGGCTCCATGAAGTTCATCCAAGAGGTCATCAATAACTGGGATATGAAATTCTTCCTTGATGGTCAACTTATTGAGATCCCAAAAATCAAGACACATGCACCAAGTACTTTCCTTCTTTAATACCATGAACATTGGTGATGAGTAAGAGATAGTACTAGGATGTATGAATCCCACCTCCAACAATCCTTAAATGTTCTTTTCAATTTCATTTTTCTATGCAAAAGGGTGTTGATAAGGATGCACATTAGGTGGTCACACTACCTAGAATAAGGGGAATACAATGGTCATGCTCCCCACACAAAGGTGGTAAAACTTATGGTGTTTCAAATACTTATTGATGCTTAGAGAGAACTAGCTGCAAATCAAGGTGAATCTCACATGAGGACATGTCAACTACTTGTATGGCATTGAACTGTGCAATAATACCCTAGTGAACTTTCTTCAACAACTTCTCCATATGATGAGAGGTGTTCATTTCAAGGGAACAAGATGTAATCCCCTTTATGGTATGTTTTTTCACTTCCTGAGTGAAGCTCATGTATAATTCTTTGAAATCCGTGGTGTTAGGTCCCAAAGTGTGTAACCATTTTTCCCTGAGAACTATATCACAATCTCCCATTTCAATAGTAAACATGTGAGTTTTGAGATGATATTCACCAATTTGTATTTTCCCATTTTCATATCATCCCATGCATTTCATCATACCGCCATTGGAAATCATAATTTGAAAATTAGATATGGGATGCACATAATAATGGGTTTCTTGTGCCACTCTCCTACGAACAAAATTGTGAGTTCTACCATTATAAATCAACACAATCACCTCGTGTTTCTTGATGTAGCCAACCAATTTCAATGTTTGGGGTTCCAAGAAATGTGATAGGGCATGGAGAGAAATTTGGGGTTCCTCACAAGGAGTTTGCAAGGGGAATTCATCTTCCATGGGAGGGGTGGTGTCTTCCAATGTTGGTTCAGGAGTATCTTCAAAAATAATGTCCTTTGAGTTCCAACTAACTATTACCCATGGTGATAGAACATCAAATTCCTTTTGGATGCAAAGGTGTATGAATTTTGCTAGTTGGATGTAGAAGCTAGGGTTTGCAGGGTCCTAACGATAAAGGAGTGTTGGGTGTTATAGATATCTGATATACTAGAAGGGTCCAATAGTAGTACTCGACCCAATATATTAGGGCACTAACTGAGGAGGATCGACTCTTCCCTTAGCCATATGACTAGTCTAACTAAGTATTAGAGAGTGATCTCCTCGATTATTCTTCTTAGTGTACTATAGCAACAAGACAATCGATTGGTTGATCTAGAGTTGATTTCAGGTATTCCTAGGGGACTTCCAATATACCTAAAGGTATGTGGAAGTGAGATTCCATATATAGGTTTTGTCTCATGCAATACTACTTGAAGGTGTACCAACATGGGTTACAAGGGTTTTCAACAAAGTGATTCCACTTGTATTTCCTGTGTGTATTCTTCCCCACTGATAGTTTTACCTATTGAACGACATATCACTATGTTATTTAAAGATGTTGAAATATGTCTCTATCTTGAAAAAAATCTACTAAAATTCATAAGCGTGTTGGCTTAAAAAATAACTCTAATACCACTAGTAGTGTTCCTTAACCCTTAAACTTGAAACACAACCAAGTATATAGAGAATATAATTACAAAATTACTAGAAAAATGGGACAATAATATGAAGTCTATAAAATATACCCATGTATTATGAAAATGAAAATAAGGAAAAAAATGTTCACATGCCTCTCAAGTTGGGGCGACCTTTCACTGAGCAGAGCTTCAATTACAAAACACAAGACACACATTCCATAGTCTCCTATCTTTTTAACTTTCCTCTTAAGGTGGGGTGACCTTTCACTAAGTAGAGCGCCAAATAAAAAACATAAAACAAACATTCCATAGTCTCCTATCTCTTTAAATAACTTTTCAATAACAAAAACCCTAAATATTTGTGGTCCTATCACTAATGGGTACCAACTACCTAGTGGGCATTATAAAATGGACCATTTTGCATTAAATAAGTATCCACTACTATCCAATGGGATTTATTCAAAGAGGATGGCCACATAAAACAATTAGCCAACTCCTAGGTAGCCTAAAATAGGGAGGTTAGAGTAGGACCCTAATAGGTCTTATGAAACACAAGTGCACTGTGGTGTTTGCCACTTATAAAATCAAATCATGTCCTATGTACACCTACAAGAAAATATTCTCGAGGAGTGGAGGTATTATCAGACTGCTTTTGAACAATGTATATCCACTTAACACATCTTGGGACTCCTGTCACAAGTTCCACAGGTACAACTATCTTCACATTATGTTAAAGAGTCATAATCAAGAATTGAGTCCCTTTGAGCATCTTCTTGTACTTTATTTTATATTCACTATAAAACCTTTCATATTTTCCTTTGTTTATGGATGGGTAAGCTGTGTCATATCAACATCTCTTTCTCATGAAATGGAAGATTGTTATTTGGTGGAATTTGGTTTGAATGGTGTCCATGTAGTGAGTTTGTAGTGACACCTTATGAAAATCATAGTTTTTATTGGGAGTGATTTCCAATTTTCCTCAAAGAGATAGGATCTAACCAACTTGTTAAGAAACCTGATGTGATTTTTACAAATCTTCCTATTATAATGGTACTCATGGTGTCATAATTTATAACCATATCTACAATGGTTCCCATACTTCTTATCCAGGTCTTGTGATTAATATACGTTGTAATAAAATCCACTTAATTTACAAAAAACGACCAAATGAGGTCCTTCTTCACCATAGGAATCTAGTCTAAATCTATCCATGATAGCTCGACAAATGAAATCCTTTTTAGATGCTACTTGTGTATTGAAAATTTATAAATATTTCCAAATGCCTTCTAGCACTAGTGCATCTATTTTTCTTGTAGAAGTTTATATAAGCATTTACAAGGACATTAGATATCTTGGAGAGCATCTACAAGGAAACTGTCACTTTCTTTACCCATTCTAACTTGAATCAAATAAGTTTAGCCAAAGTTGCCAATTTAATAAACTTTCACTCACTAAAGGTTGTAATATCTATGGAGGAGTTTTTAGAAATGCTTTGAAATTTCTACTATTCATGTGGATAATAAAAATCTCAACGATGAGATATATTAGATTTTTTCTACACTTCTTTTAATTGCAATGACCTATTTCTCTCCTATGTGGTAATTCTTTTTTTATTTAAAAACTCGCTAGACTTATAACCAAATAAATATTCCTCCCCATATTCAAATTCAATTAGAAATATGTACTAGAAATCATCTAATGCATCAGTGCACAAAACCATTTTTCCTCCTCTTGGCCATTTAAGTGTTGGTAGGTTTGTGCATTCACCTTTTAGCCTTTGAACTACTCATGTAGCCTCTTCGGACCACTTGTTGCTTTCTTCATTGATATATTTTCAATTTCCTTAGTTTTGTTGGCTAAATTAGGAATGTATTTATCAATATACTTATACATATTAAGAATCATTGGATATGAGCTTTACCAACAAGACCATCAAGAAACCGACCAATGTTTTTTGAAGCATGTAGTTGCATAATTACTTGTCCTTCTCTAGAAGTGATTCCCCCAAAAATAAATATCCTTCTAAACAAATTCATATTTGGCCTTGATAGACAAAGTACACATTGTTCCACTAGAGACGTAAAAAATTACAAGTGTTGAATATGTTCTTCATAATTATTTGAAAATGCTAAGAAGAAAGATAAGTGATTTCCCAAACCAAAGGGTATAATGTCCCCTTCAAATATATCTCTTTGAACACTATACATGGTATTATGCTTATATATTTATTCATATTTATTTAATTGTACTTAGTGTTGGTGATCTATAAACTACCGCGGATATTCCACTAGAACAATTTTTCATAACAGATCTGATCAATAAAACTGGAATCTACACTATGAAGGTTAAATTCCTTTAGATTCAAGAGTATTTGGTTATTTATTTTCTGCTTATGCATGAAATAGATAAAATGTGGAAAATATAGAACAATAAAGTACAATCACACACCATCCACAAGATAACACAAATATCTTCTCTGGGAAACCCTTACAGGAGAAAACCCAGCTAGAAGGTGAGGTTGCTCTACTCTATTTTCTCTGGTATGGAAATAATGCAAGTACAAAGGAGAAGGCACTCTCTATGGAGTTACCTAAGAGCTATGGCCTATTAGGACACTACATACCATTAACCCCCTATGTTATTCTCTCTAGTTTCCCACTCCCTGTTGTTCTTCTCTTCTATGGAACAAAATACAATAACATAGAATGGAACCTCTCCTCCTCCTAGTGGTATGATATTTAACATAGCCCGATATCCATCTAGGGGTAGGTTTTTAACTTCCTCAACCCTCAATTGTGATAGTGTTTTGAACCTTCTATAATCATATTTAAATCAAATACGTGGCTAGCCCCATATGCATGAGTAATGTAGGTTGACATGGCATCCTCTCGTACCATGGTGGTCAACATGATAGGTCAACTTGCGAGAGGCATAAATTTTGCATATGAGCTCTGATTGACGTATGGTTTGCACTATTGGAAAGGTCTCAGAGTGTAGAACACCATCTAGTGGGTGGGCACATGTTTCAGACACTAGAACACCAAACAATTCCATTTAATGGCTCAAAATGGATATGGACCCCACTTTTCCAAACTGGGACCTGCCACTAAAATGACCCTGCACGTTGATTGCTCCATTTTTTTCCACTCTAAAAGCATCGAGATAGATGACAAATAATATAATGATACAATCTGAATAAGTTGGATAAAACTTAGAAAACACCTTATCCTTTTCACATCTTTGAATGATCATTTATTTTTTTGGAATGGGATAATGAATTTGAATAGTGATCATGTTGCATGGCCATAAATTTATGACCATTCTAGCTCTTCCTCTTATTATCTCTATTTAGTTTCTTACCAAAAAAGTTGCAGATGTGTATTGATATTTGTTTCGTCTAATTCACTTATGTTTTATCAACTCACTGACTTGTTTTTCCATCTCATCTTGATTTGAGGGTGACATAATGGTTGGCTTTCCTTGCACTACTCAATTGTGACCAATTTGTATATCTATCTCTGACATTTTGACATCCAAAATTCTAATGGATTGTTTGAGTTTAAATTTCAATTTATTTGATAAACCACTTTTATGTACACTAATTTACAATGTCTAGGCTCGGGTTATTGTCTCTTCATATAATTACAAGATTTCTTCAAAGTTTCCCTCTACTCCCATTCATTCTTTCTCATTCAATCTTTTT